>RCUC01069881.1:0-65629 GCA_003697995.1 Taxidea taxus jeffersonii | reverse complement strand
GGGATCGGGAGGGAGACAAACCAAAAGAGACTCTTAATGTCATAAAACAAACTGAGGGGGGTCGGGGGGAGAGGGTTTGGGAGAGGGTGGTGGGGTTACATTATATGTTTAAAGAAAGCTTAAAAAAATAAAAAAAAATTCAAAATGAGGGACACCTGGGTGTCTCAGTTAAGTGTTTGGCTTCAGCTCAGGTCATGATCCCAGTGTGGGATTTGAGTCCCATGTCGGGCTCCTTGCTCATCAGGAAGCCTACTTCTCCCTCTGCCTGCTGCTCCCCCCTGCTTACACATTCTATCTCTCTCTTGGACAAATAAAGAAAATATTAAAATAAATTAAAAATAAATAAAAATCCAAAATGAAATTAACAAGACAATTTCATTTACAAGAGCATCAAAAAGAAGACAAAATTTAGGGGAAAATATAACAAAAAGTGCTAAATTTATACTCTGAAAACTACAAAAAATTGTTGAAAGAAATTAAATAAATGGAAAGATATAAAAGGAAATAAATGGAAAGATATCCAGTGGTTCATGGATTATAAGACTTAGTAATATTGGTAAGAGGGAAATAACTCCCAAATTGATCTATAGATCCAATGCAATTCCTTTCAAAATTGCAGCCTTTTTTTTTTGTAGAAGTCAAGGAACTGACCCCCAGATTCATATGGAAATGTAATAAAAGAGCCAAAACAATCTTAAAACAGAGGGACAAAGTTGGAAAACTCACACTTCCTGATTTCAAAAGTTACTACAAAGTATATATATACACATAATAAATAAGACAGTGTTGGGCACTTGGGTGGCTCAGTTGGTTGGGTGTGTGCCTTTGGCTCAGATCATGATCCCAGCGTCCTGGTATCAAGTACCACATTGGGCTCCCTGCTCCTTGGGGGGCCTGCTTCTCCCTCACCCCTTCTCTCTGTCTCTCATGATAAAATAAATAAAAATATTTTTAAGAAAGTGTTGTACTTGTTGTACTGGTGTAAGGATAGACATACATCAATGGAATAGAACTGAGAGTACAGAAGTAAATGCTTACATTTACAGTCAAATTATTTTTGACAAAGGTGCCAAGACAATTCAATGAAGAAAGAATAGCCTTTTATTTTTTTTCAGTTTTTATTAAAATTCCAGTCAGTTAACATACAGTATAATATTAATTTCAGATGCACAATATAGTGATTCAGCCCTTCATAGAGCAACTGGTGCTCATCACAAGTGCTATCCTTAATGCCCATCACTTATTTAGCCCATCCCCCCTCCCCTCCCCTCTGGTAACAATCAGTGTTTGCACTCCTAGGTATTTACTCAAAAAATACAAAAATACTAATTCAAAGTGATACATGCACCCCAGTGTTTATAACATTATCTATAGTAGCTAAATTATGGAAATGGCCCAAATGTTCATTCACTGATGAATGGAATATTACTCAGCCATCAAAAAGAATGAAATCGGGATGCCTGGGTGGCTCAGTTGGTTGGGCGGCTGCCTTCGGCTCAGGTCATGATCCCAGCGTCCTGGGATCGAGTCCCACATTGGGCTCCTTGCTTGACAGGGAACCTGCTTCTCCCTCTGCCTCTGCCTGCCACTCTGTCTGCCTGTGCTCGCTCTCTCTCTCTCTAACAAATAAATAAATAAAATCTTTAAAAAAAAAAAAGAATGAAATCTTGCCATTTGCAATGACATGGATGAAGCTAGAGAGTATTATGCTAAGCGAAATAGGCCAGTCAGAGAAATACAAACACCATATGATTTCATTCATATGTGGAATTTAAGAAACAAAACAAATGAGCAAAGGGAAAAAGAGAGAGAGAGAGGCAAACAAGAAACAGACTCTTAACTATAGAGAACAAACTGATGGTTCTCAGGGGGAGGTGAGGAGGGAGAAGACATCCAGATGGCCAACAGACACATGAAAAGATGCTCAACATCACTGATCATCAGGAAAATACAAATCAAAACCATAATGAGATACTGCATCACACCCATCAAAATGGCTAAAATCAACATAAGAAACAACAAGTGTTGGCGAGGATGTGGAGAATAGGGAACCTTCCTGCACTGCTGTTAGGAATGCAAACTGGTACAGCCACTCTGAAAAACAGTATGGAGGTTCCTCAAAAAGTTAAAAATAGAAATACTCTATGATCCAGCAATTGCACTACAGGGTATTTACACAAAGATTAGCTTTTTAAACAAATGATGCTGGGATGCCTGGATATCCACATGAAAAAGAATGAAGGTGAACCCTTACCACGCACCATATACAAAAATTAACTTAAAATAGATAAGACTTAAAGAGCTAAAACAATAAAAATCTTAGAAGAAAACATAGATATTAATCTTCAAGACCTTAGGTTAGACAGTGGTTTCTTAGACATGACACCAAAAAGCATGAATAGCCAAAGGAAAAGTAGATAACTTGGATATCATCAAAATTAAGGACTTTTGTACTTCAGAGGACACCAACAAGAAAGTAGAAAGACAATACAAATAATGGCAGAAACATTTTGCAAATTATATATCTGATAAGGGACTTGTACCTAGAAAATACAAAGACGTCTTAATGATTGGGGCACCTGGGTGGCTCAGATGGTTAAGCAGCTGCCTTCAGCTCAGGTCATTATCTCCAGATCCCGGGATGGAGCCCCACATTAGGATCCCAGCTCAGCGGGGAGTCTGCTTCTCCCTCTCCCTCTGCCTCTCCCCCTGCTTGTGTGCTCTCTTTGTCTAATGAATAAATAAAATCTTTAATTAAAAAAAAGTCCTATGGTGAATAATAATAGACAAATAACCCAACTTACAAATGGGCAAAAGATCTAAATAGATGTATCTCTAAAGAAGAAATACACATAGTCAATAAGCACACAAAAAGATGCTTGGCATCAGTAGCCATCAGGGAAATGCAAATCAAAACCACAATGTGATGCTACTTCCCAAACACTAGGGCAGCTATAACCAAAAAGTCAGACAATAATGAGCATTGGTAAGAACACAGAAACAGGGGCACCTGGATGGCTCAGTGGGTTAAAACCTCTGCCTTCGGCTTCTGGGATCGAGCCCCACATTGGGCTCTCTGCTCAGTGGGGAGCCTCCTTCCTCCCCTCTCTCTGCCTGCCTCTCTGCCTACTTGTGATCTCTGTCTGTCAAATAAATAAATAAAATCTTAAAAAAAAAGAACACAGAAACATTGAAACCTTCATACATTGCCGATAGGAATGTAAAGTGGTGTGGCTGCTTTGGAAAGAGTTCCTTGAGATGTTAAACATAGAGATGGCATATGACCCAGCAATTCTCCCCCTAAGTATATACCTGGAAGAAATGAAAACATATGTCCACACAGAAACTTGTACACGAGTGTTCATAACACCATACATTATAATTGCTGAAATGTGAAACCCAACCCAAAGTCCATCTGCTGATGAATGTATAAAAAAAGTGGTATATCCATATAATGGAATATCATTTGGCCATTAAAAAGAATGAGGAACTGACACATGCTCCAATCCGAATGAGCTTTGAAAACGGTATGCTAAGTGAAAGAAACCAGTCAAAAAGGACCACAGATTGTATTATTTCATTGATGTAAAATGTCCACAGTAGGTGAATCCATAAAGACAGAAAGTTGGTTAATATCAGGATCTGGGGAGAAGTGGGGAAAGTGATTGCTAATGGGTATGAGGTTTCATTCTGGGGTGCCAAAAATGTTTTAAAATTGATTGTAGTCATGGTTGCACAACTCTGTGAATATACGAAAAGCTTTATTTTTTTAAAAGATTTTACTTATTTATTTGACAGACAGAGATCACAAGTACTCAGAGAGGCAGGCAGAAAGAGAGAGGAGGGAATAGGCTCCCCACTGAGCAGAGAGCCCAATGTGGGATTTGATCCCAGAAACCTGGGATCATGACCTGAGCCGAAGGCAGAGGCTTTAACCCACTGAGCCACCCAGGCACTCCTATACAAAAAGCTTTAAATGAATCAATTGTATGGTATGTGACACATCTCAATGAAGCTGTTAAAAATCATGATGAACAAAAAGCTTACTGGAGGCCAGCAGAGAAAGGAAGAGGCAGGCTATCCTTTCTGTGTCTCTTCTGGTAAGAGTGAACACTTTGCTCTATTAAAACTTCTTACAGAACACT
Source organism: Taxidea taxus jeffersonii (assembly GCA_003697995.1). Classification (NCBI taxonomy): domain Eukaryota; kingdom Metazoa; phylum Chordata; class Mammalia; order Carnivora; family Mustelidae; genus Taxidea; species Taxidea taxus. Next base: position 61,484 of record RCUC01069881.1, on the reverse strand, counting down.
TGTCTTCCCTACAACACTACTTTTGTCAATTCATTTTCATTAAATTCACGTTCCTTGATGGGTTTTCCCATGGTACTAGTGCTACCAACACTTTCCTTTGTGGGGTGATGGAATGCATAGTTAGTTTGCTATTTGGATTCTTTGCTGTATTCTGTCCTAGAGGAACTCTCTGTCTGAGTAAGGATAAGGCACCAGACCAATTTCTGATCTAAATCCAGGAAAAACTGGAAGAGATATGTAATGCTATGTTCATTTTTTAAAAGACAGATTTCTTTCTTTCTTTCTTCTTTCCTTCTTTCCTTCCTTCCTTCCTTCCTTCCTTCCTTCCTTCCTTCCTTCCTTCCTTCCTTCCTTCTTTTATTCCTTCCTTCCTTCCTTCCTTCCTTTCTTTCTCTCTCTCTTTCTTTCTTTCTTCATTTATTTATTTCAGAGAGAGAGAGATCGGGAGAGAGGGTGGGAGAGCAAGCAAGCATTTGTAGGGGGTTGCATGGAGCAGATGCAGAAGGAGAGAGAAACTCAAGAAGACTCCCAACAGAATGCAGAGCCAACATGGGACTCAGTGTGGGGCTTGATCTCATGACCCTGAGATCAGGACCTGAGCTGAAACCAAGAGTCGGGCACTTAACTGACTGAACGACGCAGGTGCCCCCAGCGTATTCTTTTTATAATGTGACTTTGCTACTCCTCCAATCAAGAAGTGGAGGCTTCCCCTTTCTTTTCAAATCTGGGCTATAACTTGCTGTGACTAATAGAATGGAATAGGAATGATTTATAAAACTGTCAATTGTGGGCCTTAAGAGACCCTGCAGCTTTTGTTTTCCCAGTTAACTTCTTAGAACATGGTTGCTATTTAGAGAAGTCCAGACTCTCTGGCTGGAAAAAGAGAGCATGAGGAAAAGAATTAAGTTGTCCCAGTTGGCAGCCAGCAGCGAGGCTCCAGTCATGTGAGTCATGTGAGTGGGGCCATCTTGGATCCTTCAGACCCAGTCAAGCTGTCCAATCTGACACCACGTGGAACAAAAATGAGATTTCCCTACTGAATTCTGCCAGAAGAGGAGATAGGCAAAAAAATGTAAAATCTATAGAATAATTAGAAATTACAGTAGATTCTACAAGGGAAACAAACAAAAGGCTAAGAAGAATAACACAGGGAACCTACTTTAGATGCACTGGCCAGGGAAGTCATTTCTAAGAAGTTGACATTTGAGTTCAGACTTAAAAGACATAGAGGAAGAATGGTAAGAGTGTACTGGGCAGAAGGAAGAGTGAGTGTAAAGACTTTGACTCAGGAGAGAGCTTAGTGTGTTTCAAACACTTAAGAGAAATCCAGGGAAGCTGAAACAAGGAAGATGAGACCAGAGAAGTGGACAGAGACTAGATTTCACAAGGCCTAGCCGGTCAGTAAGAACTTGTATTTTTTTTTCCTAGGTGCACTGAAGGGTTTTAAACAATGGAGTGACATGATCTTTCATTTTGAAAGGGTCATTTTTGCTGCTGTGGGAGAAAGGATTGGTTGGGGGGCGGAGAATGCAAGTGGAGAAATCAGGTCACATTGCAATCTAGGCTGAAGTTAAAAGTAGCCAGGTCATAGAGATGAAGTTGGAGAAGTGTGCCTAGCTTTAACGTATGTTTTGAAGATACAGCCTGCTTGATGAGTGTGATGTGAAGAGCAGGATAAGGGAAAAGGAAAAATCAAAGATGACATAGATTTCTGGCTTAGGCAATAAAATTGATGGTGATGCTCTCTGCTGAAAGTAAGGAAATGATTTGGGGAATCCAGACTTCAGTTTTGGATATGTGAATCATGATATATGTGTGTGATCTCTCTATACAGGTATCAAATGGAAAACTGGAACTCAGAAAGAGCTCTGGGAGATTTATGGGGGAGCAGCAGGAAAAATGGCACTTAAATTTATGGGAATGGCTGAGGTTATCCAATGAAAGAACATAGAAATGAAATGGGAAGAGGGTAGGACAGATCACTAAAGAATACAAATACTTAAAATTAGCAAGGGAAGAGCAGATAGCAAAAGGGAAGTAGTGACTAAGAAGTTAGGAGGAAATGCAGAGCATGCTTGAGCTCTGATGGAAATGATCCAAAGGAGAGGGAAGGATTGATGTTGCAGAAGAGAAAGGAGATAACTGGAGAAGATTCCTTGAGGTAAAGAAAAGCAATAGGGTTCAGAGCACAATGGAGGAACTGAGTGCCCTCTTGAGGTTTAATTTCATGAACTTAAAGTGAAACCAATCAGCTTAGTTATATGATACCCCCTACACTATGCAGCTGCCTACTTGGGTGAAGGCTCCAAGAAGGCAGATGGCAGAGTTCATTTGGGATTGGAGTTTTGCCAGTAAAGTCACAGAGGGAGAGAGGGCCAAGGGAATTGACTCTATTTGCAAGTATGAAACATCGATTCGGGACTGGCTAAAGAATGAAATAAGGTCAGAATGGAGGCTGATGGATATTGAGAAGAGTGATGGCCAACAGATTGGAGGGCTTGGAGAGGCTGTGTGTGTGTGTGTGTGTGTGTGTAGTGTGTGTGTGTGTGTGTTTAGTGTGTGTGTGTGTGTGTGTAGTGTGTGTGTGTTTGTGTGTTTGTGTGTGTGTGTTGGCAGTAAGGGTGGGCAGCAGAGGAGTGGGATGTTCCAGATAAAAATGGGAGAGGTGATAGAATTTTGAAGATGATAGTGTCTAGGTGTAGCCATGGGAGTAGGTGGCTGAGTTGGAGTGATGGAAAAAGACCATGGGAGATGGATAGGTCAAGGCACTGAGAATTCGGTGGTCCATCCATGTGAAAGTTGAAACCCTAACTTTGTGGAGTAAGAGGCAACATCATCTATACAGTGGGAGTCAATCAGTGTGTTTGTTCACTCTTTTGCAAAGAAGCCAGTTTTTTAAAGAAGATTTTATTTATTTATTTGACAGACAGAGATCACAAGTAGGCAGAGAGGCAGGCAGAGAGAGAGGGGGAAGCAGGCTCCCCGCCCAGCGGAGAGCCCAATGCAGGGCTCGATGCAGGGCTCGATCCCAGGACCTCGAGATCATGACCTGAGCCAAAGGCAGAGGCTTTAACCCACTGAGTCACCCAGGCGCCCCACAAAGAAGCCAGTTTTTCTGGTTGGGTTCTAACCTCAGCTGGGCCTGCAGAGATACTGGGGAATTTGCCATTTCCCTAATTAGCTCCCTCTGTCATTCCTCAGGACAGCTCTTTTGACCATATACTGCTTTCCGAATTATGTACCTCTCTCCTCACACTTTGTACATGAGTTTGCTTCCTACTCTTGAAGACAATAGGCCGTCAGGAGGGACATCTCTCATGCTAGCTCCTTCCATACAAACTAACTTACATACACACAGTTTTATGGTTTCCTCCTAAAGTGGGACTATCTGTTCTCCTAAGGCTAATGCCCCATCAGTGTGGAGCTCCGCCAATGTGCCCCATAGTGGCAACACCCCCTCTCTTCTGTATCTTTACTCTATTTCTACTCAACATTTCCCCTGAGGCTCTAAACTGGCACACATCTGTCCCAGCTGTACCACAGCGGCGGCTGCCACCATGTCCTTCCCTTGGGATTGCCTTCACAGGCATACATGTTGAAAGTAAAGTGAAACTAGCGGAGAAGACACGGCTGCCTCCACTTCTTCATCTCAGAATCACTTATTTGTCTTTTAATTTTTCATTTTGACAGAATTTCAGACTTACAGAAAACTTGCAATAAGATTTAAAGAAAAGCCCATTTTGCCTTTTACTCAGATTCCCCAAATGTTAACATTTTACCACATTTACTTCATCTTTTTCTCCCCCCCCCACATCCTCCTTCCTTCTCCCCCCTTTCTCCCCCACCTCTCTCCTTCCCCACGCACACACCGCCTTTTTTTCTGAACTACTTGAGCATAAGTTGCAGACATGGTGCCATTTACCCTTTGATACTTCAGAGTATACTTTCCAATAATAAGGACACTGTCTTACATAACCCAGTCACACAATGATCAAAACCAGGGAATTCACATTGATACAATATTTACTAATGTACAGATTTAATTCCTAATTCAGATTTCACTGAATGTGTGGACCCAATCCTGTCCCCTGTAGCAGAACATCTCGATTCACGAGTAGCTCTCAGCTTTCATGTCTCTTTTCATCTGAAATAGTTCTACAGTCCCATGTTTCATGGCATTGTCAGTTTTGAAGAGTACAGACCAGCTATTTTGCAGAGTGGGAATGTATCTGTGTTTTCTTCATGGGAGGATTCGGATTATGTGCTTGTGGAAGGAACATGACAAAAGTGTCGTGTCCTCAATAGGCACATGATGTGAATTTGTCCCATTACTGGCTACGTTAACTTTGATCTCTTGGTTAAGACTGCACGTGCTAGGTTTCTCCACTATAAAGTTACTATTTTTTCCTCTTGTACTAATAGATATCTAGCAGGGAGACACTTCGAGACCATAGAAATATCTTTCTACTCAAACTTTCTTCCACTAGTTTTGGAATCCACTGATGATTCTTGCCAAGTGGTGGCCAAATATTGCCCCCGCCCCCGATTTTACCAGTTCTCCTGCACTTTTTTTTATTGCAATAAAGATGAGCTTTCCCTTCTTTTCCTTGTGTTAATTTATATCTGTGTGAACTTACAGATTCCTATATTTTTCAAAAGGTTATCTTTTATGATTATACTTTATTTTAATGCTCACACTTTCCAGATTTGGCCAGCAGAAGTCTCTTCATGCTGGCTCTAGTATGAACTTGACCTGCTCCTCACACTTCTGAAGTAGTTTGTTACTTTCTTGCAGAAACAAGATATTCCAGGCTCATCTCATACTTTCCTTGCCCTAGACCTGAAATCAGCCATTTCTCCAAGGAGTCCTGTTCCCTTTGGTGAAGAATGTCATTGAGGAACCGAAGTGTGGGTGTGGATTGTGTTTGTTGCCTGTAAAGCTTCACAGTGGGCAGAACTATGAAATAGATGTGTGTACACATACCTATATTCATATGCATATATGAGTATACCTGCAGAAATGAACACCTGAGAGAGACATATGTCTCTTTAGGCATCTATTTCTGTATTAAAAACAATGAAATCACACTGATGGTCCAATTCCAATTGAACACCACAGAGTCATTCTGTCCTCCTTTTCCATATTTTAATTTTCTTCACCAACAGTAAGTTATCTGACTCCCATTATCCACAATATATTATAATCACTTCTTTACCTACTATACTTGGGCTTGGTTCTACCAACTCACCAGAATGATTCTTGCCAAGGGCACAAATTTTTGCAATTGCTAAATTCAAAGGTCACTCTGGTCCTAATAATATTCCTTGACCTCTCCTCTGTATCTGACTATTGAAACTGCTCCTTTTACTTTTTTTTTCTGAGTTGTGTTATTTTTTGATAGAATATATATCTAGAACATATAAGTATACATTTATATCCCTTCTTCCCACAGAGCCAATGTGCATATTTTTAAATATTAGACCATCCACAGAATTGGGGAAAGGTTATGAACTTGATAAAGCCACCACTTGAATTTGCTAGTAATTCAGGTAATCCTGAGTCCCCCAAATTTTGGAGTGTGGAAAACTCAAGGATAGTAGTGTGTTTATAGTATTGGGGGAAAGATCTAGGACTACAAGACACACAGTCCATGTTATGGGAAACTCCGCTCATGGGCATCCCATTACTTTTTGGTCTCAAGGCTTCAGGGTTATATCAGGACTAGGCCAGAACTCGGGAGACTCTGTGGTTTGAAGTGTTGCTAAGTCTCCTCTCAGTTTTAAGCTAGAAGCTTCCTGGACCTAGAAGCTTCCTGGAGGAGGGCTGGTTGGCATGGGGCCTGTTTGCTTGAGAGTTGTCATCCTATGTGGGCCCAAGTCCCTGCTGAGCTGGTGAGTGTGTTGAATCATCAAAACCAAAGCCCATAATGATAAATGATGATGAGCATCTTTTCATGTGTCTGTTGGCCATCTGTTTGTCTTCTTTGGAGAAATGTCTGTTCACGTCTTCTGCCCATGTTTAATTGGATTATTTGTTTTTTGAGTGTTGAGGAAAAAGTGAAAAATAGAACTATCTCATGTTCCAGCAATTTGGGTATTTTCATAAAGAATACAAGAACACTAATTCAAAGGGATACACATACCCCTATGTTTATAACAGCATTATTTATTATAGACAAGATATGGAAGGAGCCCAAGTGTCCATCGATTAATGAAAAAGAAGATATGGTATGCACATATATGTACATATATATATTCCATTATATATATAAATATAAATTTATTCAACCATAGAAAGGAATGAAATGCAAAAATGCCATTTTGCAATGACATGGATGGAGTTAGAGAGTATCATGCTAAGTGAAATAAGTCAGTCAGAGAAAGACAAATACCACATTATTTCACCCATATGTGGAATTTAAGAAACAAAACAAACAAGCCAAGGGAAAAAATAAGTGAGACTGGGAGACAAAGCAAGAAACAGACTTTTAACTATGGGGAACAAACTGACAGTTACCAGAGGAAAGATGGGTGGGGGAGGGGTGAACTAAGTGATGGGGATTAAGGAGTGCACTTGTGATGAGCCCAGGGTGATGTATGGAAGTGTTGAATCACTAAATTGTACACCTGAAACTAATACATCACTGTATGTTAAAACCAAAAAACAAAAACAAAAAACCAAAGCCCTTAAGTCACTGCATTCCCACAGGGCCATAAGGTGTCACAAGACTCCTCAGTATTTTCACTCCAGCCCTGATCTTCCTTGATCTCTCCTCTGTGTCTGACTCCATTGACAGTCCTCCTTCTTGAAACTCTCCACTTCCTTAGTTCAGTAGGTAAAATAATGGCCCACCAAGGATGTCCAAGTTCCAGTTCCTAGAATTTATGAATATGTTGCCGAATATGGGAAAAAGGGCTTTGTAGGTTTGATTGAGTTAAGGATCTTGAGATGGGGAGATTATTATTGGGTAGACCCAATGTAAGCAGAAAGGTCTTCATAAGGGGGAAGAAGGAGAGCAGTTAGAAAAGACGATGTGGGGGCACCTGGGTGGCTCAGTGGGTTAAACCTCTGCCTTTGGCTCAGGTCATGGTCTCAGGGTCCTGGGATCGAGTACCACATCGGGCTCTCTGCTCAGTGGGGAGCCTGCTTCCCTCTCTCTCTGCCTGCCTCTCTGCCTACTTGTGATCTCTCTCTCTGTGTCAAATAAATAAATAAAATCTTAAAAACAATAACAACAAAAAAAAGAAAAGACGATGTGATGACAGAGGCAGAGGCAGTGAAGGACATGTGACAATACTACACTACTGACTTTGAAGATGGAAACGATGGTGAGCTGAGGAATGCGGGTGGTCTCTAGAAGTTGGCAAAGGCAAGCAAAGAGATTATTTCCTAGAGCCTCCAGAAAGAACCAGCTCTATGGACACCTTGACTTTAGCCAGTGAGACTGCTTTTTGATTTCAAACCTCCAGGAATATAAGGTAATAAATGTGTGTTGTTCAAGGGCACAAAGTTTGTGGTAGTTTGATAACTAATAGAATAAAAATAGAAATATGGTAGTCCCTCCTTATTTGCAGGGGATATGTTCCAAGACTCCCAGTGGATGCCTAAAACCACAGATAGTACTGAATCTTACATATACTGTGTTTTTTTTTCCTATACCCACATCCCTAGGGTAAGGTTTAATTTATAAATGGGGCACAAGTGAGAGTTAGGACAATAATAATGAAACAGAACAATTATAGCAATATACTGTAATAAAATAACGGGAATGTGGTCTCTCAAAATATCTTAGTGTTCTTTCTTTTTTAAGATTTTTATTTGTCAGAGAGAGAGAGTAAAAACAGGGGGAGCAGCACAGGGAGAGAGAGAATCAGACTCCTCGATGAGCAGGGAGCCCGAGGTGGGGCTTAATCCTGGGACTCGGGATCATGACCTGAGCCGAAGGCAGATGATTAACTGACTAAACCACCCAGGCGCCCCTATCTTAGTGTTCTATATGCAACCTTCATCTTGTGATGATGTGAGATGATAAAATGCCTATGTGATGTGATGAAGTGAGGGGAATGACAGAAGCTTTGTGACATAGCATTAGGTTACTAATGACCTTCTCACTGCATGTCAGAAGGCGGATCGTCTACTTCTGGACCGCAGTGGACAGTGGGTAACTGAAATGGCTGAAAGCAAAACCACGAATCAAGGGGGACTTCCATACCACACAACAGCAATAGAAAACTAATACACTTAGCTCCACAACACTATGCTGTCCTGCTTTTCCTCCTTGTCTAGCTGGTCCTCCTCCCTTCCTCCTGGGCTCCTTCCAGTGTTCCTCTTCCTCTGCCACCCCTTAATTGTCGATGATGTTCCCCCACCCCTGGGGCTCTGCTGTCCTCAGTCCGTCTGTCATCTTACTCGACTTCTCTTCCACTGCATGCTCATGATTTCCACGTCTGCGTCTTCAGTCCTTACCTCTCTTCTGAGCTCCTCATCCACACATTCATTTGTCTCCTCAAGTATTCTGCTTCATTATTCTATAGACTCCTCAAACTCAGCATGTCCCAGACTGATCTCATTATTCTTCCCCCACATCACCCCATCCTCATTTCTCCCAAAAGTCTGCTCCTTTTTCTACATCCCCTGCCCCATATAGTGGCACCACCATCCCCAAGTACCCCATCAGATTGACCTAACTCATCCTTTCTCTTTTCTTATTTGGTCACAAAGTTCTATTTGAAGTTCTCAATCTCTTTTATGTTTGTGTTCTCTCTTTTCTAAAAGATTTTATTCATTTTTTGGCAGAGAGAGACACAATGAGAGCAGGAACACAAGCAGGGGGAGTGGGAGAGGTAGAGCAGCCTTCCCGCTGAGCAGGGAGCCCGATGTTGGGCTCGATCCCAGGACTCTGGGGTCAAGTCCTGAGCTGAAGGCAGACAATGAACAACTGAGCCACCCAGGTGCCCTATTTGTGTTCTCTTTATCTTTCTTAATATACTGCAATTGTTTCCCAACAGCTGTTCTGCCTCATTCTCCAACCCCTCAAATCCATCCTTCTTATAGCTATCTGATTAACTTTTCTAAAATACAAATTTCATCATGGCATTCCCCTATTTCCAACCACTCTGAGATGGCTCACAGCTTCTGGATAATGTCCATGTTCTTCGGAATGTCACATAGAGTACTTTGTGATCCATTCTTGGACAATTTCATCAGCCTCTCTTTATTCGACTCTATACTCAACATATTTGCCTACAATATTATCCATTCATTGCCATTACCATATTCTCTTTGGCCTCTGTGCCATTGTGCAGGCCGTGCCACCTTTCTGAAATGCCCTTTGTCCCCCCGAATACCTTCTACACTGCTTTCAAGACTCACCTTTCCCTGACTACCCTCCTTCTACTTCCACTGCCCATTAGGATCCCATCCTACATGCTTTGTAGCAGCTTGTATCGATCACATCTCAAGGCTTTGTGACACTTTATTATAATTGTTTGCTCACCTGTATTTCCCCTATTAGACTGTGGACTCCTTGAGGACAAGGACTCGGTATACATAAAAAAATAAACTCTTGGGGTGCCTGAGTGACTCAGTTGGTTAAGTGTCTGACTCTCGGTTTGGGCTCAGGTTATGATCTCAGGGTTTTGGAATTGAGCCCTGCGTTGGGCTCCATGCTCAGGTGAATCTGCTTAAGATTCTTTCCCTCTCCCTCCGTTCCTCTCCCATTCTTGTTCTCTCTCTCAAATAAATAAATAAATAAATCTTAATAAACTATCAACCATTAAAAAAAGAAATCTTGCCATTTGTGACAACATGGGTGGACCTAGAGGACATTATGTTAAGTGAAATAAGTGATAGAGAAAGACAACTATCATATGCTTTCACTTACATATGGAATCTTAAAAATAAGGAAAATGGACAAACAGATGAACAAAACAGACTCTTAGGTACAGAGAATAGACTGGTGGTTGCTGGAAGGGAGGTGGGTAGGATGATGGGCAAAATAGATGAAGGCAATTAGGAGGTACAGATTTCTAGTTCTAAAATAAAGAAGTCATGGAGATGAAAAGTACAGCATAGGGAATACAGTCAATAATATTGTAATAATGTTGTATGGTGACAGATGGTGATTATTCTTGACCATGGTGACCACCAAGTAATAGAATTGTGGAATCAATACATTGTATGCTTGCAACTAACATCACATTGTATATCAATTACACTTAAAAAATAAAGGAAAAAACAGACTCTAGTCTGATGATTTGATTTACATATGACCAATGGAAACCAAACAAATTGCTTTGTGGTCCCAGGCTTGTATCTTATTTTATTATATATGAATATATTGACAATTCCTTGAGATAAAACATAAGATTTATATATTAATTGTCATGCATTTTTGTGTAGTTGCTAATCCTCTCACTCTGTCCATCAGGACTTCATTTTCATTCCCTGAAGCTTACATTTCCTCAGAAGAAAACTTCAAGTTCCTTTCAAATGACTATCTTCAATGAACAGGCAAGTAATTTTCCACAGTTGCACATAACTGAGCTCTTCATTCTCTCCTGCAAACTTATCAGGAATTGGAGAATCTGAGAGCCAAAGAAGATTTTTAGAGGTTTCATTTTTCAGTGCTTCCTATCCCTGATAACTTATCCAAGGGATCCTGTAAATATACAGATTGGCATGTCCCACTCCAGAGGTACAATACTGTATAATCTGAAATGGATATAGAACCCTTGATGGGGGTCTAATCACTCTGCCATTCTTCCTAAACTTGAAAGCGGAATATCACTTGGTGGGTCTGCGTAGGGGTCCTGAGGTTCTGCTTGTCTAGGAAACTTTCCTGTAATACTATACTGCTGGCCTTTGGTCCACACTGAATAGCAAGGGTATTAAAAGCACAGAAGGGTGGCGTCAAAGAAACCTGGGTTCAAATCCTACTTTTGCCACTAAGTTGTTAGGCAACCTTGGGCCCTTTGCTTCACTTTCCCAATCTTCAGTTTCCTCATTTAGAAAATTGATACAATAAGGCCTCATTGAGCTGTTGTGGAGATTTTTTTTTAATGTGTACAGATTGACACAGATTCTTTTGATAATTCAAGCAATCTAAACAGATGGAGCTTTCTCTTCATCTTGATTACGCGGACTGATTTGGAGAGAACATCTTTAATGGTACTGTGCCTTCCTATACAAGAATATGTCACTTTTTATTTAAGTCTTTTTTTATGTGTTATGAGACATTAAATGAGATAATGCTTTAAAAACACTCAGTGTGGTTCTTGGATGTTGTAAGTCTCAATACTTTGTGACTGGTAGTGGTAGTTTTTTTTTAACATTTGCTTATGGAAAATTTCAAGCATATACAAACTAGAGAGGATAATATAAATGAACCTCCATGTATTCATCACTCGGTTCCAACAATTATCAACACGTGGCCAATCATGTTTCATGTATACACCAACTCATCTCTCCCTCCTGGATTATGTTATCTTATTTTATTTTAAAGATTTTATTTATTTATTTATTTATTTGAGAGAGAGAATGTGAGCAGGGGGAGGAACAGAGGGAGAGGGAGAAGGACAAGCAGATTATGCTGATTGTGGAGCCTGACCCAGGTTTGGATCCCAGGACCCAGAGATCATGACCCGAGCCAATACCAAGAGTCGGATGCTCTACACTGAGCCACCCAGGCACCCCTCCTGGATTATTTTAAAGCAAATCCTAGACACCGGTATCATTTCCTCCATAAACACTTCAGTATGTATCACTGAAAGATAAGACCTCCTTCTCTCTCTCATTATGACCATTATGCCACTATTTTCACCTAACACTTTAACATGAAATCCTTAATATAATCAAATATCCACTCAGCATTCAAATAGTTCCACTTATCTCATAAGCATCTCTTTGATGTGGGCTTGTTCAAATCAGGATATGAATGGAAGTTGTATTGTTGTTAGTATCATTTCTAGTATAATTATTTCTATCACACAAATATCCATCCTGGACACCCCGCCCCCAGTGATGGGGAGCTTATCCGCTCCCACAGCAGCTCATTTAGTCTTTGGATAGCATAACTACAAGGTTTCCATTCAATATAAGGAAGAATTTCTGTCTCCCACTGGGTCTTATGCAGGACAAAACTTTTCTTTTCTTTTTTTTTAAGATTTTATTTATTTATTTGACAGAGAGATAGAGAGCACAAGTAGGCAGAGCAGCAGGCAGAGGGAGAGGGAGAATTAGGCTCTCTGCCAAGCAGGAAGCCCGATGTGGGGCTCGATCCCAGGACCCTGGGATCATGACCTGAGCTGAAGGCAGCCACTTAACCGACTGAGCCACCCAGGCACCCCCGCAGGACAAGTCTATTCCCTCTGACAGCCTGTATTAGTTACCTATGGCTGATGTGACAAAATACCACAAACCAGGTAGGTTTAAACAACAGAAATTTATTGACATCTGAAATCAAGTTGCTGGTGGGACTGTTTTCTTTGAAGACTCTGACATCGAATCTTTCCTGGTCTCTTCCAGCTTCTGGGGGCTCCTGTTCTTTGGCCTGTGCCAGTGCAACTCTAATCTCTAGCTCTGTCTTCACAGGGTCATCTTCCCTCTGTATCCATGGCCAGATTTCCCTCTTCTTATAAGGACATCTGTTACATTGGACTAAGCAACCCACCCCATGCCAATATGACCTCGTGAGCTAGTAGCATCTGCAAAGACTCCATTTGAAAATCAGGCCACATTCTGATATCCCAGGGGTTAGGACTTCAACAAACCTTTTTTGAGGGGACACAATTCAACCCATAACAGAGTATTTCCAATATTTGAAGAAAACCATCAACTCCCTTATAGTTTTCCCTTAATCCAGGTTACATCTCTCCATTCCTTCAACCCTTCCTGAGGTTTGGTTTTATTCTTTCCAAACCACTGACATTTATTGAGTTATCCGATTTGGCTCACAGATTGAAATGTTGTTGGGGCATAGTTTGACCTTGCTGAATAGGCCTGCACTATCTCTTTGCTGGCTCCATGTACTCTATTTCTATCACTGCAGCCTAGGTTTGAATTAGTACATTCCCCCCATCTCAGACCATATTAGGTGTCCCCCTTCTGTTCTTTGTACTTACCACACTACATGATGTGAAGAAGTATTAAGGGTGTTATAAGTCAACTTTATGCATCAACAGCATGTTACGGTCATAAAATAGCTGATCTCTCAAGCAATAATTGAGACTTCACTATGTGCCAGACAGTGTAATGGTGTGATGGATACAATTTTGAATAAAGCATGGTCTTTGCCCTCGGGAAGCTCACAGGCTAGGGAGGGATACAAGCCTGGGAACAGACATGTTGGGACAAGAGTTTCAACAGAGACCAGTTCAGGACTCTTTGAAAGCAGAAAAGAGAGACTTGTAGTCCCACCCAGGGTGGGGCATGTTAGGGGAAGATTTCCTTGGGGACATCATGCCCTGGGATGAGTCTGAGGGGATGACAAGGAGTCTGCCAGGCAAATGGGGGGAGCATCAGTGGGAATGGGCATCAAAGCAGAGGCTTCCATGTGGTCAAAGGCATAGAAGTATTTGGAGAATGTCAAGGTTGCAAGCTGTTTGGTATTGTTGAAACATAAGCTGTGCATGAGACGTAGTTGGGGATAGCTGGCAAGTTTGAAGAGATTTGAGTGGTCCTGAAGTAGCTTGGACTCCATCTTGTAGGCAATGGAGTGTTACATGATAATAGTATTTGCACTTGAAGCTAATTCTAGTGGCTGTGTGTAGATGTGGACATGGTTAAAACTAGAGGTAGGGAGACTGGCTGTGAGTTTGTGACAGCTACTAGGTGTGTGATGAGTTGAGAAATATTTGAGAAGTTAACCTGTCAAGATTGGGTCAGAGTTTCGCTCTGCAGAGAGTGAGAGAGAGAGTGAAGAGGCAGAAATGACTTTGAGGTCTCTGGCATGGGGGTGACTCCCATTTGCCATCATTTGATACAGGGAATATAAAACATTGACGAGGCTTGAGGAAGAGATACTGAGTTTGGTTTTGGACATGTTAAACTTGAGGTACCTGTGGGATATTTTTAAGGCTCAGGGTAATTTCTGTCCTGGAGATGTAGATTTGGGTGTCATCAGAACAAAGGTAAAAATAGAAACAATGGGAATGGATTGGGCCATCAGGGAGAATCTGGAAAGTGGGAAGAACCAAGGACCGAGAATGAGATACGGGTCAACACCTACGTGTTGATGGAGAAGGAGGATCATGCCAAGGACAAAGTAAGAATAGTTATAGAGGTGTGAAGGGAACTAGGAAAGTGTGGTGTTGTGGAAACCCAAAAAAGAAAGAAGAGAGCAGCAGTGTTAAATGACACTAAAGGATTGAGTAAAGTAAGGGTTCCAAGAAAGACCTTGTTTAATGCTTTTCTAAAAATGAAAGAAATGCAAAGTTCTATTTTCATTTCCTTGTTTTCTCTACTGATTAGCCTCATCAAAGAAGGAAATCGGGTTCAGTTGACTCATTCTTAGTGACAACTGCCTCCCTTTAATAATCTAAGCATTCCAGAATGTTCATTAAGCAAATACTTATGGAGCACTTGCTATACACCAGGCATTGTTCTAGACTTGGTTCCAGGTTTATCATTGATAAACGAGACAGGCAAAAATCCCTGCTCTCATGGAGCTTATAATTGAGGTGCACCATAGCTATGATTCTGACTCCAGTTCCAATGGGTGGCAGTTTCCCCCGACACCACCAAGAGATTCTTTGACATTAGTTGTGTATCCTACAATTCAATGCAATTCTGACATTGTCTACCTGGACATAGTGTCAGAATCTACTGGTTAAGGTCTCAGTCCTACAAGACTGCCCTCTTCTGCACTTCAGATGCCAATCACAAGTCCAGGTTGTCTCCTGTGCTTCCGACTCATGGCTAGAGATGGAGGGTTCCAGGAACCCCCTTCTTTGGTTCATTTGCTCAGAACTCAGAGAAACATTTTACTTACTAGATTACCAGTTTATTATAAAAAGATATAACTTGGGGGGGATGCCTAGATGGCCCAGTCAGTTAAGCATATGACTCTGGATTTCAGCTCAGTTCACGATCTTGGAGTTGTGAGATGGAGCCCTGCGCTGAGTTCTGTGCTCAGCATGGAGTCTACTGGAGTTTCTCTCCCTCTGCCCCTCCTCCTGCTCACATTTATGCATGCATGCTCTCTCTCTCTAAAATAAATAGTAAATCTTTTTAAAGAAGATACAATTTAGGAATAGCTAGATGGAAGAGAAGCATAGGACAAAGTACATGGGAAGCAGCACAGAATTTCTATGCCCTCTCCCATAGCCCAATTTCCCACCATCAGCATGTGATCACCAGCCTGGAAACGCTCCAACCTGGTCCTTTTGCCTTCATACATAACCATGATTGATTAAATAACTGCCCATTGCTGATTGATTCAACCTCTAGCCCTTTCCCTCCCAGGAGGTCAGGGGTGGGGGAGGAGGAACTGAAAGTTCCAGCGCTCTAATCACAGGGCTGGCTCTTTTGGCAAGCAGGCCCCATCTTTAGGCGTGGTCCAAAAGCCATCTCATTAACATAACAAAAGACATATTTTCCTGGGGCGCCTGGGTGGCTCAGTGGGTTAAAGCCGCTGCCTTCGGCTCGGGTCATGATCCCAGGATCCTGGGATCGAGCCCCGCATCGGACTCTCTGCTCTGCGGACGGCCTGCTTCCTCCTCTCTCTCTCTGCCTCTCTGCCTACTTGTGATCTCTATCAAATAAATAAATAAATAAATCTAAAAAAAAAAAAGACATATTTTCCTGCTCCCACCACTTCAGAAATTCCAAAGAGTTTTAGAAGCTCTGTGCTGGACAAGGGAAAAAATGAACTATTGGGACTTCATCAAGATCAAAATCTTTTGCACAGCAAAGGAAACAGTCAACAAAACCAAAAGACAACTGACAGAGTGGGAGAAGATATTTGCAAACGACATATCAGATAAAGGGCTAGTATCCAAAATCTATAAAGAGCTTAGCAAACTCAACACCCAAAGAACAAATAATCCAATCAAGAAATGGGCAGAGGACATGAACAGACATTTCTGCAAAGAAGACATCCAGATGGCCAACAGACACATGAAAAAGTGCTCCACATCACTGGGCATCAGGGAAATACAAATCAAAACCACAATGAGATACCACCTCACCCTAGTCAGAATGGCTAAAATGAACAAGTCAGGAAATGACAGATGCTGGTGAGGATGTGGAGAAAGGGGAACCCTCCTACACTGTTGGTGGGAATGCAAGCTGGTGCAACCACTCTGGAAAACAGCATGGAGGTTCCTCAAAAAATTGAAAATAGAGCTACCCTATGACCCAGCAATTGCACTACTGGGTATTTACCCTAAAGATACAAACGTAGTGATCCAAAGGGGCACGTGTACCCAAATGTTTATAGCAGCAATGTCCACAATAGCCAAGTTATGGAAAGAACCTAGATGTCCATCAACAAATGAATGGATAAAGAAGAAGTGGTATATATATACCATGGAATACTATGCAGCCATCAAAAGAAATGAAATCTTACCATTTGCAAAGACATGGATGGAACTAGAGCGTATTATGCTTAGCGAAATAAGTCAACTGGAGAAAGACAACTATCACATGATCTCCCTGATATGAGGAAGTGGAGATGCAACGGCGGTGGGGGTTAAGGTGGTAGGAAAAGAAAAAATGAAACAAGATGGGATCGGGAGGGAGACAAACCAAAAGAGACTCTTAATGTCACAAAACAAACTGAGGGGGGTGGGGAAGAGAGGGGTTGGGAGAGGGTGGTGGGGTTACATTATATGTTTAAATAAAAAAAGCTTAAATAGAAGCTCTGTGCTGGACATGGGGACAAAGACCAAATATTTATTTCTTATTATAAATCCCAGTATTCCAATAACATAATGCTTATGAGCTGGTTCTAGAGCCTGGAATCATTACCTGCTAAACAATGTGACCACCTGGACAAATTACTTAATTTCAGACTTAAGTTTCTTCATCTATAAAATGGGGACATGAAGGATTATTGTCAGGAGGTTATTATTAAAATTAAAAGAGCTAATACATGTAAAATGCTTTGAACAGTGTCAGGTGCAGAGGAAGAGCTCAAAAGAAAGTGTCTGTTATTATCCTGGTATGTGTGGGTGTGGGGAGACAAGTCAACACAAGAAAATATGTTAGTGACAAGTGCAATGGAAAGAATTAAAATAGGGCAATTTGAAAGCAAGTAAATTCGTAGTTACTTTGATTTGAATCCTTTACTGGGAGACAATGATATCTGAGCTGAATTCTGTATTCTGTTAGCTATGGTAACAGTCCTGGCAAAGTACACTCCACGTTGACCACCTGTGGCCCTTGGGCCAAATCCGGCCCACAGCCTGTTTTTGTAAATAAAGTTTTACTGTTTATGCATTGTCTATGGCTGCTTTTGCTGGGAGCTGAGCCGTTGTGACAGAGACCAGATGGCCAGACAAAGCCTAAAATATTTAATATTTGGCTCTACAGAATAAGTTTGCCTACCCGTGCTTTGTAGGCAGCGGAAACAGCCAATGCAAAAGCCCTAGGAAAAAAGATGCATAGGTAAGAGGAAACAAGTAAGAGGAAGAAGAGACCAGATGGCCCGACAAAGCCTAAAATATTTACTGTTTGGCTCTGCAGAAAAAGTTTTCCCACCCGTGCTTTAGGAAGAGGAAACGGCTAATGCAAAAGCCCTAGACAGAAAGATGCATAGGTGAGAGGAAACAGGTAGGAGGAAGAAGAGTGATATGAATCTTGTCTGTAATTTGCAAAATTTACTTTCTTGCTCCATTTGAAAGTAGTTCATCTCTTGTCTTGGAGGATCTGGTACTGGCACTTCTCCTGTGTGTCCAATGATTTCTGGATGACAGTAGTTCATTGATCTTAGTTGCATGTTCTCAGTAGCCTCAGAGAGTGACTCAGTCAGGCCAGAAGGTTTGAACTACTTTAGAGCAGCACTCTTAACCCCTCACAGGCCAATGCTCTCATAATAGGTCTATATCAATAGAAGGCACTATCCCCATCAATGCTTTGTTTAAAATTTGAATCCCAGGAGCACCTGGGTGGCTCAGTTGGTTAAGTGTCCACCTCAGGCTCAGGTCATGATCCCAGGGTCCTGGGATCGAGCCCCATGTTGGGCTTCCTGCTGAGCAGGGAGCCTGCTTCTCCCTCTCCTCCCTGCTTGTGCTCTCTCTCTCTCTCAAATGAATAAATAAAATCTTTAAAAAAAATAAAATTTGAATCCCACTCAACCTCATTTCGCAGATATCTCTGAGTTGGAATTTATGGTCACGGATCTTAAGTGAACTCTCATTCATGTCTATTATACAGGTTATTCCTGGTTTTTGAAAGTACCCCATTTTGCATTCATGAAAGACCTACATTAGCCTCCATTTTCACTAGCCAAAAAAAAAACCCCGAAACCCTGAAGAGATGAAAATCAAAAATAGCGCTCAGGGCACCTAGGTGGCTCAGTTGGCTGGGCATCTGCCTTCGGCTCAGGTCATGATCCCAGGATCCTGGAATCAAGGCCTGCGTGGGTCTCCTTGCTTGACAGGGAGCCTGCTTCTCCCTCTCCCTCTGTTTGCTGCTCCCCCTGTTTGTGCTCTTTCTCTCTGTCAAATAAATCAATACAATCTTAAAAAACAAAATAGAAAAAAGGAAATAGTGCTCAGTGTTTCAAAATGAGCCCTTATAGAGGCAGCACACATCCCACACAGCAAGAGGGACTCCGCCCAGCTCCCTCCCCTGGACCAACCCTCAGCATCTTATCGTCAAGCCACCATAACTTTGAACCACGCTGGTGAACATCTGTGATTTATCTTGACTTATTTTGTGTGTCTGTTAGCAAGATGTGTCCTAGGGTATCAGAAATGCCTAAGAGAGGTTATTTTGGGGGCCTCTAAAAATTTCCCATATACTTTGGTGGTCATTGTTTCTTTGCCATTGCCCCTTGTTTGCCATTGCCATTTCAGGTTAAGAAAGGTTTTATAGGAGTGCTGCACTTTGGAGGAGCAGGGGAGACCTGTACATATCTATGGACCAAATATTGATGCTTATATATCTACACCGATGATATTTCCAAAACCACATATTGAGAGATGTTAGTGTCCTATGAGATATTAATAAAAGTTCCACGGTCAAATGTATTTGGGAAATGCTAAATAAAGCTAAGGTAGGTTTTATGCCTGGCAGGAATTCTTAAAGCCTTGATAGGCTAATGGGTGCTGTTCACTGTTGTAGGATTTCCTAAGCTTCTTTGTTCAAATTCTTTTTTTTCTTAGAATGCCAGTTAATATCTTGAGGGGCACTAGTGTTCTTGAGTCAGTTTGAAAATTGCTGGCAGGTAGGTAGTCGAGGCTCTGAGTAATGTGTCTGGCTTCCCAGCATGAATCTGCTACAAATGCACTAGTTCTGCCAAAAGGTCTTTCCATGTGTGATATTCTCACTGCAGATTGAAGACTGGAGTAAATCTGTATCGGGCAGGTAAGGGTGGTCTCTGGAGCACCATCTTTCTTGGTTACTGCCATTCATCCAGCAAACATTAGTACCTACCATGAGCCAGCTTCTGTTCCGGGGGTTGGAGACACCACATGAGTGATAGAGACAAAGTTCTTGCTTTTGTGGAATATATGTGCTCGTGTGTTCGTGTATGGAGGAGGACATATAATAGACACAGACGATAATTTTAGCTAATGATAAGTGCCCTGAAGGAAAGAAATAGAGTGTTGTATTAGAGAATAATGTGAAAGGGTTACTTTAGATAAAGTAGTCAGGGAAGGCTTCTCTAAGGACCTAAGAGAAGGACCTAGACAGCCATGTGGTGAGTAGAAGGAGTATCTAGCAGACGGAAGGGAACATGCAAAGTCCCTGGGGTCGCCAAGAGCTTGTGGTTCAAGGCATGTCAGAAGGTCACTGTGCTTGGATTGCAGTGAGTAAGAGTGAAAGCAGAATAGGATAAGGTTGGAGAGGTAGGCAGGGGCCAGCTAATGCCATGTCTTAATAGAGCACATTAAGCAATTTGAATTTGATGCTAATGGCAGTGAGAAGAAGGAGTAAAATATTGGATTTCCACTTTAAAAAGATCACTTTGGGGGTCCCTGGGTAGCTCAGTTGGTTAAGCATCTGACTCTTGATTTCAGCTCAGGGCATGATCTCAGGGCGGTGAGATTGAGCCCTGCTTTGGGCTCTGAGCTGAGTGTGGAGCCTGCTTCAGATTCTCTTTCTCCCTCTCCCCCTGCTCCTCCCCCTTGCTCGTGTGCTTTTTCTATTTCTCTCTCTCTCCAAAAAATATATAAATAAAAATAAATAAAAAGATCACTCTGGCTACAGTACTGACTACAAGGGGTCAAAAGTGGAAGCAGGGAGACCCAAACAAGACTCAATGGGTTGAACATTGTATGTTGGGGAGAGGAGAGGAGAGGGTGGCAAGGATGACATCCCGGTGTCTGTTTTGAATGGCCAGGTGGTGCCGTTTAATGAGATGGGGAAGAGTGGAAACCAAGAGCTTTCCTTCAGTCACATTACGTTACAGCTGTCTGTGAGGCCTCCAGATGGAAGTACAACAGCCAGGTGGCTATGCACATAGGGACTCAGGGGAGAGGTCTGAGCCGATAAAATGGAGATTTTACTTAAAGCCGTGGGAGCAGAGAAGGCCACCCAGGAAAGGAGTGAGTGGAGAGGGAGAACAGAGCCAAGGACTGAGTATTGGGACACACCAACCTTTGGAGACAGAAGAGCAGGAGGAGTAAAGAACAGAACCTGAGGAACAGGCAGTGAGATGGGAGAAAAACTATGGAGAATATGGTATCAGAGGCCAGAAGCGAAGTGACCTGGGGCACTGGTTAAGAAGGCATGGCCAGTAGGACCATTTAGACTTGGGCCTGAAGACTAATTAGAACTCCAGGAAAGGGGCATCTGGGTGGCTCGGTGGGTTAAGTTCTCCCTTAGGCTCAGGTCATGATCCCAGTATCACGGGATCAAGCCCCACCTCCAGCTCCCTGCTCAGCGGTGAGTCTGCTTCTCACTTTCCCTCCTGCTCCTGAGTGCTCTCTCTCTCTCTCTCAAATAAATAAATAAATAACCTTTTAAAAAATTCCAGGACATTATTTACTGATGTAATATAAATATCAAAGAATATGCGTACCTTGTAACGAACAATTCGGATAAATTATAAAATTAATAAAAAGCAGTACCAAAATATAGATCAAAGGAGGATAAGAAAATATTAGGAAAGTGCCATTTCTCCATACTGGGAACATATTTATTTTGAACCACTGTCTCTTAAGCCATGAAATGGCCGGTTCACAAGTAGTTTTAGAACAATGTCCTATTGATGAGCCTATGCCAAAGTACCTTTCTTCTCACAATCCTGTTAAGAGCCCCCTGGTTAGAAAAGCCTTTGGCAAACCTCTGGATTTCAGACAACTAGCTGTTTCTTTTGAGAGCAGTATGAAGGTTCCCTTCTGGAGAAGCGACAATTCTCTTCTGCAACAAAATCTCCCTTCTGTGATTTTTTCCTTCTGAAACAGACGGGGCTCTGTGCTTCTCTCTGTAGAAAGTATCTGGAGTCATTCCCCTTCTCCTCCTCTCCAATTCTTAGCTGGAAAAAAAGAAGAGCCCATGAGCTCTCCCTTTCATGCTCTAGGACAGTGGTGTGGTGAGTCGGCTTCAGATTAATTCAATTCAACACCTCAAGCAGAATGTGTCAAACATCTTTTTTCCCCCATGGATCTGATTTTTTTAAATAATAGGATCAACACATGTTCTAAACAAAGGTAACCATTAAATAATTATAAACAAATAATTTCATCACATACTTCCAGCCCATTTTGCATCTCCTGCCAGATACGAAACATTTACTTTCATACATTTATAGCGACAATTTGCATAAAACCACTGAACATGGGGATATTTTCAAAGCCGCTGCTTATGTGATGTGATTAGCAACATCTCCCCCGCCCCCCAATCCCCACCCACACACACTATTAGTCATTCCTTTGAGTTAATACATTGAAGGCCTTTGTTAAAATTAAAACATTATCTACTAATAAAGAGACAAATGGAGCTATTAACATTTTGCTCAAATTAGTTGACTGAAATCCTTAATCACTAAGGTCTTTTGTGAAACGGACCCAGAAGCGGTTTTAAGTTTTGTTGAGGGAAAGGAAAGGTCCCGAATATGGGCTGGTACCTGGGGAGGGAAGATGGGGTTCCAGCACTGTGCATGGGACTCTGGCCAGGGACGAGCTTGAAAGCCCTGGAAACTCAGGTGGAGGGTAGGGATGCCTGGGTGGCTCAGTTGGTTGAGTGTCTGCCTTTGGCTCAGGTCATGATCCCAGAGTTCTAGGATCGGGTCTCCCATCAGGCTCCCTGCTCAGTGGGGAGTCTGCTTCTGCCTCTGCCTGCCTCTCTCTCTGATAAATAAAATCTTTTTAAAAAACTCAGGTGGAGGGGAGACTGCTAAAAAGTGAAGGAGAGGGTGGTTTCTGAAGAATGGTTAAGGCCTTTAAAAGCAAATGTCCTCTAAAGGACCATGCTGCCAAGAGCTAGAGAGCTTGGCTTGGGTGTCTGTGACCAAAGCGGTCACTTCTTCATGTTTTAGAGAATTCCCCAGCTCTCTGCAGAGATCATATCCAGTGAGGTTAAAGAATTCTAAGGGATCAATTGACTTCTGACTCAACTTGGGGTTTTTTTGAGACATAACTTAAAACAATGTTTAACTACAAAAGAAATTCTCATTGAAGGATATTCAAACAGTTATAAAATATATAGACTCAAACCCGAAAAATCCTCTCAATAACCACCATAATTCCAGGCTCCCACTATTTTTTGATGTGCTCCCACATTATTTTCTGTGCATTTACTTGCATTTACATGGGTCAATGGTTGAACAACACAGAAGTTAGAGGTCCAGACCCCTGTGCACTTAAAAATCCATGTATAAATTCTGACTCCCCCCAAATTTAACTAATAGCCTACCATTGACCAGAAGTCTTACTGATAACACAAACATTTGATTAACATGTATTTTATATGTTATATGCATTATATCCCGTATTCTTTTTTTTTGTTCTACATTTTTATTAAGTTTTTCTTTTAATTCCAGTATAGTTAACATACAGTGTTATGTTAGTTTCAGGTGTACAGTAAAGCTGGATTTCTTAAAGAGTATTTATTTGAGAGACAGAGCACTAGTGGAGGTGGGAAGAGCAGAGGGAAAGGGAAAAAATCTCAAGCAGACTCCCCACTGAGCACAGAGCCCAGTCATGGGGCTTGATCTCATGATGCTGAGATCATGACCCAAGCAGAAATCAAGAGCCTGACACTCACCCAACTGAGCCACCCAGGCACCCTGACAATATAGCTGTATTCTTAGAGTAAGCTAGAGAAAAGAAAATGTAATTAAGGAAATCATGAGGAAAATATGTTACAGTACTGTACTATAAAAAAATACCTATGCATAAGGGGACCCACGTGGTTCAAGGTCAACTGTATATTTGTTTTCTTACACAAATACAATGATCTCTACCTGTTCTGTATATGCCCTTGTTATTTTAATTTAAAAAGAAATTTTATTATGGTAAAATACACATCACATAAAATTTGCCATTCTAACCATTTCTGAGTGGCAATCAGTACATTCGCAAGGTTATGTAGGTCCCAGCACTATCTAGTTCTAGCACTTTGTCATCGTTCCAAACAGAGACTCTGTAGCCACTGAACAGTTAACTCCTTATTCTCCCCTCCCTTCAGTCCCTGGTATCATCTGTTCTATCTTCTGTCTCTATGCTCCTTGTTCTTTTAAAATTGTTTTTGAAAAGGTAATACAGGGACATTATAAAAAATGCAAGCAGTACAGAAGGGCGTATGCGATGTTAAATACTTCCTCCTATGCTTGACCCTCAGGCGACTAACTTAATCAGCTTTTCGCAGTTGTAGCAAACACTACACCACTTGCTGTTTTCATTTAACAACTCTTGAGAGAGATAGGTATAAGACATATATATAGTTCGTATTTATTCACTTCTCTGTTATGCTAAGATCAGTTTCCTTCTGACTCAGCTTTTGAAAAATTAATTTTTTTCTTGTGGCAAAAAATGACATAAAATGACACATGACATAAAATTCACCCTCTCCACCGTTTCTTAGTGTACAGTGCAATACTGTCAGCCATGTGCACATTGTTGTGCAATGGACCCCGAAAATCTACCCCCACCCCGCCCTGCCACACATACACCCCAGTCCTACATGACGGAAACTCCACATCCATAGAACAACACCTCCCCACTGCACCCACTATTCGACTTTCTGTGTCTATGAGTTCGACTATTTTAGATACCTCCTATAAGTGGAATCATGCAGTATTTGTCCTCCTGTGCCCGGCTTGTTTCACTCGGCATATGATCCTTGAGGTTCATCCATGTCCTAGCATATGCCAAGATTTCCTTCCTTTTTCAAGGCTGACATGTACATGCCTCATTGTACTGGATGTATATGCCACATTTTCTTTATCCTTTAATCTGCCCCCGGGCACGTGGGTTGCTCTGACCTCGTGTCTCATGTTAGTAGTGCTGCAATGAAGGTGAGGGTGCAAATCTGTCTTTGAGATTTTGCTTTCAACTCTTTTGGCTATAGTTCCAGAAGAGGGATTGCTGGATCATATCATATGGTAGTTCTATTTTTAATTTTTTGAGGAACTTCCATACTGTTTTCCGGAGCAGTTGTACCATTTCACACTCCCAGCAACAGTGTTCAAGGGCTCCAGTTTCTCTAGATCCTCGCCAACACTTTTTACTTTCTGTTTGTTGGATTGTTTTTAAAATAATAGCCGTCCTAACTGGTGTGAGGTGACACCTCATTGTGGTTCTGATTGGCAATTTGCTGATGATTAGGGATATTTTGCATCTTTTCAAATGCTTGGGCATTTGTCTATCTCCTTGAAAGAAATGTCTATTCAAGTCCTTTGCCTGTTTTTTAGTTGGGTTATTTGTTTTGTTATTGGGTTGTGGGAGCTCTTTATATATTTTGGATAGTAACCCCTCATCAGACATATGGTTTGCCAACAGTTTCTCCCCATTTGCATCTTTTCATGGTTAATTCTTCTGCCATGCAGAAGTTTTTAAGTCTGATGTAGTCCTACTTGTCTATTTCTGCTTTCATTTGCCTGTGCTTTTCGTGTGACTCATTAACTTTTATTTCTTTTAGGGTCAGATTTTCATCAGGATAGCCTGGTTGTGATTTTTGTCTTCCTTTCCACCTCAGTGCTCTCTAGCACATTGTTTAACAGGGGTGTTGGCTAATTACTATTGGTTCCCTGATGGGATACTCCCAGAGCTACCTTAATTTTTTTGGACTCCTTCCCATGCACAGTAAAGGGAGGCTTATGTGCGTGTGTGGTGGGGGGGAGGTGTTTCTTTCATTTTCTCTCATTTTCCCCCTTCATCTTCCCCTTTTATCCCATGTTAGGTCCAGAATCTTCCCGGGGGCATCGTCCTTCTTTCCTCTCCCATCCTCTTTGTGAGTGGGGTGGTGGTCTCTGAGTCAATGACAGGTCAGCTGACAGGCTGACTCCAGACCAATGAGGCTTCTGGGTTCCAGTTGGACCAATTAGCTTATTAGGGGCATCATACCTGGATAGCTGGCATCTGCCCCATTGTCCTCTTTAAGCACCCTCTTGTTTTGCCTATCAAGGATTTGAATATGCAAACGAAACCCTACTTTCTTGTGTTTCATTTTTTTTTTAATTTGGTGCTTTAATCCATCCCCACAACTTCTGCCCAAGGCCAATAAAGCACAGGCATTCTCCCTTTGTAAAAAGAAAGAGGGGTTGGGTTTCCTTCAATTGTCTGCCCTTTTCTGTATCCTCCACTATTTTTGTTTTACTCTGTAGTTAACTTTGCATTAAAGAAGCTTCATCTGAGGACCAGTGCGGTGGACCCAGGCACTCTCTTCTCATTGCCGGTTGCAACGGCCTTTTCCTTGTTCTAACCTGGTGGCTTGTGGGACCAGGGTGCTGGCGGGTGGGAGAAGAGTTTGGCCATAGTCTTCCTTCAGCATTTCACACACATTCTGCGCTCGCTCGCTCTCGCTCTCTCTCTCTTTTGCGCGCACACACACACACGCGCCCGCTCGGGCCCCTCTCGGCGTATCTTCCTTCAAGATGACAGGGCGCTGGAGAAAAGGTTGCTGGAATCAGCTGGTAGGTACAGTAGTAACCCGAACCCCACCCACCCGCTGCCTTTGCTTGCTCAGGTTTCTCCGGTCACTCCAGCCAGGGGAGAAAACATGTAAACGCGCCTCCGCGGGAGGGGCTGGGGGAGCTGGGAGCCGCGGGGGCGGTGGAAGGTGAGCCCGGGAAGGTGGCCGAGTGCCCCTGCTGTCAGGGGCCCTTCCCAGTGTTCCCTCGGGGCGCCAGCTCCAGCCCTGTTTGCCCCCCACCCCCCCTTTTCGTAGGGATCGCCTTTTTTTTTTTTCCTCTGCGGCGGCGGAAATGACAGTGTGGTGCTGCCGCGGTGTCATGGTGCTGCCCTTGGACTAAAGGGAGAAAACTCTTAAGTTTGGCTCTGGAGACCCAGCTGCGGTAGCGTCGCGGCCGCCGTGCTGTCCCCGGCGGGGCGCGCGGGCGGGCGGATCCCGGCTGCTGCGCGGCGGCGGCGGCGGCGAAGGCGGGCGGCGGCCTAGAGCAGCCCCGGCGGCGGCGCGGCGGCCCCAGGAGCTGGCGCCGGAGCCCGAGCCAGCTCCCGGCGGAGGCAGGCGAGCCCCGGGCGCCCTCGGGCGCGCCGAGGAGATGGCTGGCACCCCGGAACGCTATGGGTAAAACGCGCCCCCTCGCCGCGGCCGCAGGAGCCGAGCGCCACTGCCGGCACGAGGCACGGCCCGAGCTCCGGCTTCGGCTCTGGCCGCCTCTTAGGTGCCGCCGGGGCCCGGCGCGGGCCAAGGGCTCCGGAGCTCGGAGGGGCGGGGTGACGGGGCCCGCGAGGCTCGAGGTGGCGGCGGCGGCGGCGGCGGCGGCGGCGGCCGCGGGGGCCATCCCCGGCCTGGCCAGGGCGCCCATCGCTGCCCTCTTGGGATAGAGTTTGCACTCCGGGGTGCGAGGCGGGGGCGGCCCGAGGCCTCCAGCACCCTTACCCGCCCGGCGCAGGGCAGTGGGGCCGCTCCCCCGGCGCCGGGGCGCGAGTCTGGGAAAGGGCACCGCCGCCTTCCCACGCTCTGGCGGCCCACAGCCTCCGCGGCCCGGGCGGCGCCCCTCCGCCGGCCCTCCGCCCCGCGGCAGCCGCTGCAGCAGCCAGGAGATGCTGCGGACACCCTGCCGGCGGGGAGGCCCGGAGAAACTTAATCCCTTTTCTGCCAGGGGAGCGATCCTCCAGTCTCGGTCTGGGTGGTTCCTTATTTCTGGCCTAGCTGTGAAAGCAGCCCGGTGGGGGAGAGGGAAAACTTAACATATGTCCGGAGGACAGACTGCGACTGAACCGGGCAGAGGTGGGGTGTTTCCATTCCTGGCTCGTAAGAATTAAGTAAATAACGGCGGAGTGGATTTACAGAAACATTTTTAGTGACGATAAGGTTTAGGTTACTTAGTACTTTGTAGCGCGTCATTTCTTGGAGGCGTTTTGTTGTTGGTGTGTGTGTGTGTGTTTTGGTTTCGCAGAGCAGGAAATTGGGATCCTGGGGTCCTTAGTTTCTTCACTTTCTCTCTTGCACACTCCCCTACCCGCCTTCGCGCTCAGCTCACTTGCCTTCTTCCTGCGTCGTCACACACCTACCTGCCCACCCAGATGTCCCACCAGAACCCATCCGTCCCCCATACTGCCCCCCACCAACCTGTGCACTCCGCCTGCCACCCAGCCCTGCAGCTTCTCAACCCCTTTGCCTTTTTGACGATTTCTGAGTGTGGGGCGAGTGGATAGTGATGGTTGTGTGTCGGTGAGGAGGAGCCCTATACAGGAATATATGGAGACTGTGTAAATAGACAAGTAATGTGTGTGGGTTGATTCCTTGGATTCTGGAGTTGGGCCATAAAGGGCTGCCTTTAACCCTATTCTGTTCCCTCCCAGTACTCTAATCACTTCTCTGGCCATGTTCCAATAGAAGAAGGGGGATGCGAATAGGGAGCTTCCCTCCCCTCCTTCTGGCTTAACCCCAGCTGGTTACCCCAAGCCTCAGGTCCCCCTTTTCACCTCTCTCCACTCATACTAACTGCCCTAAGGGGGAGTCAATCTTGGCTATTTTTATATATTACTGCCCAATCAATTACCTTAATACAGATATATAATGTGAATTAGATTTTTCCTGATTGTTCCTCCCAACTTGATTTATGTAGTTGAAATACAGGTCTAGGAGTCAGGAAGATAAGAGAGTTTATCCTAAATCTGATGTTACATTGGCTTTATGGCCTTAGGACATCCCTATGACCTTTCTTTCATAGTTGATGCACTTGTGTAAAAGGCATAATATTGTGTGCTGGGTATTGTGAGTCTCGGCTTGGTCCTTTGAAGATGAAAAGGGTTCTATAAACCCTCAGCACTATGCTTTTCAAATAAAGTACTTCATTTACCTTTTATTGGGATAATAGATTGACTGGGTATAAGGAGGAACCCTAGTTTACTGGTAAACTTAACTTGCCATTATTAGCCCCCCTGGGAGCCAAATCTGTCACTGTACTCAGGACTCCTTTTTTGTTGTCGTTGCTCCTAATGTCTGTACAACTGAATGAAACATGCATAAAACTAGGCATGCAGAGTAATGGTGATTATTTTAAGTTGAGACTTGAATCATATCTAATGTACTCTAACCTAACAGTCTGAGTCAGACTCATTTGAAAACATAACCTCACCCATTTTTAGCCTATATGGGGGCAGTTAGTTAATTTCTACTGAAAAGCAGCATAAATAATTTTAGGCATGGCAATGATTAGGCTAAGCATGATTAGCATCTAGCAACGTGAGTCAACAATATTTATTAAGCACCTACAATGTGCAGAGTTCCCTGCTGACTGGACTGAGGCCCTAGTCTTGGCCTAGCATTTTGGCCCTCCTGCTTCTTTGAGGCCTACTTCCTTACTTGCAGCTCCAGGAGTAGGACAGGGAGGAACAAGGCAGTGGGAGAGGCTAGGGACATGAAGGGGCGATTGTTTCCCTCCCTCTTTCATGACCACTAGACTTCTCATCTAGCATGTTCTACCTTGCAAGGCCACCCCTGGGAAGCACTACCACAAATCAGGGTGACTGGGTTGCTTCATGAATATATCATCTGAACAGTGCAAATTGATTTAGATGAAATTGGTTTAGTTAATCCCTCTTCTAAGTGCAGGGCAACTTGCTCCAACTTGCAGATCCTAAAGCCAGTGGAGTCTCATAATTGCATCCAAAAATTGCTCTGGGTAGTGTGCCCGTCTGTTCCCTCAACCCTCCTCCCATAAAACCTGCTGACGCCATGACAGTTGAGAAGAAAACTGCAGAAGGAGTAGGTCTTTACCACTCGGCAAACCTCACTGGCTTGGTGAAGAGGAGAGAATATCCTCTTCGCACTCTGTCTCTTAGCACTTAGGTTCTCTCTTTCCCAGCCAGGGCACAGAGCCCTAAACAGGTTGTGAGGGCAGGGCTGAGGCACAGAATGTGTCTTGAATGGCCATTTCCAGAGGCACCTGCTTGGCCTCTTGCGTGTCTGTCATCCAGTCTTTTTTTTAAAATATTTTATTTATTAATTTATTTGACAGAGAGAAATCACAAGTAGGCAGAGAGGCAGGCAGAGAGAGAGAGAGGAGGAAGCAGGCTCCCCGCCAAGCAGAGAACCCGATGCGGGACTCCATCCCAGGACCCTGAGATCATGACCTGAGCCGAAGGCAGAGGCTTAACCCACTGAGCCACCCAGGTGCACCCTGTCATCCAGTCTTTATGGATCTTGGGAACTCCCTAGATATTAGGCTATGTGACTCCGCTGCTAGAAGAGGCCAGGGGGTGCTCCATTTCCATTTAGCGTTTGTTTGTTTGTTTTGGTCTTCTGTGCAAAGGGGAAAACGAGGCACTGTGTTTGTGAAACGCCTCCTTACTTCAGCTGGCCATCTTGACTTAGAGCATTGCATCATCAAAATAGGATGTGGAATGGGTTGATCCTGGATATACGACAGTTCAGGAGAGTTGCCCATTGTCCAATTTTTGATGACTGCAACACTGGTACCCAGGTGATATTACTGTAATCTCTGTATTTCAGGTCTCTCAAAAACCACTGGGTTCATCACTGTGCAGTGTAGAGCAGAGACTAGAAAAGTATTTCTCAGCTGGCACAGTGGATCACGCTAACAAGTGAGAAGACCGGATGAGAGGTGTTGAGACCAGAAATTCCAGCTCCTGTTATCCTCCCTGTGCAGACTGCTTGCTGGTCCCCTTTTCATTTCCCCTCTCTTCCAAGGATCGATATGTTTTTCCATTTCCATGAATGAAAACTCTACTCAAAGTCTTTTGTGGGTCCCAGAGTTCGGTGGCTTTTCCCACCATTTCTCTTTTTCCATCTTCCCCTTCTCCATGACCATAGGCAGACATAATCTTCTTGATAGTCCATCTCCCAGCTCCTGCATTTCCCTTAGAAATCCCGTGAGGTGCTCAGGCTGCTAGATGGGTTACAGTGTGGGTGGTGGAGGGGTTTTGAGCAATATTTCAACACCCCGCCACTCCCTTCTTCACGCGGGGTTCACCTGAGTGCATGCTAGCGTGTTGGTTCAGTCTAAGTGGGTTAGCGAAGTATCATTAGTAAGACTTGTCCTAGCTGGGTTCTTGTCTCCCTGCAGAGCTCTGACTGCTCTGGCCTCGGGCTTTGTCTCAGCCTCTTTCTTGTAGGTCAGACTCCTCTGGTTGATGAACAGCGTCTCCAGTCTTTGGATCTTTTCTCTAACAGAGACCAAATGATCTGATAACAAACTCATTATGTAAACTCAAATCCTCCTGAAACAAAAAATCGCAGGATTTACAATTCGCCTGGTTAGGAGCATAACGTCTGGCCTGGGAGAGGATGCTAATGTAGGATGGTGACGTGTGTGAATGTATACAGCCTAGAGATAGAAAAATGGTTTATGGTCCAGAATCCTCAATTGCTTTGTCTATAGCCCTTTGTTTGGTGTTGCTAGGCTCCATGTGATTCCCCAGGGAGCAGAAACTTGATTTCAAATAGGCTTCTGTTCTCTGTCCCTTGTCTCTGACCTGAACTTGGGGTGCTGTCAGCCTAACATTCAACAGTATGCCCTACAGACACATATTGCCAGTTTTATTATGTAGCAGTAGGGAGGGCTGCCCGTCCAGGTGTGTCCCTGAACATTTAAACATTTACAAACACTGCTCAGGGTAAGAGAGCTTGGGAAAAGCAGTCATAGAACAGATGGAAAGCTGGACTGCTAGCATGAGGTAGATTAAGTTGGTTCTCCATTTGTTCAACGTTGTGACTGCTGGTGTGTTCTGCATGAAGATAAAGGTGTTATGAATTGTACTTAGGATTCCTGTCAATTTTCCTGGGTTACCTTGGCAAATCTTCCTCTTAGTTCCTGAGATTAGTCTTTTGCCTTTGTAGCCAACGTAGGACTTTCAGTTCTGCTATTGTGATATTCACAGTAATGTTTATGGTGACTCTATTATACAAAATGGCCAATGGTTGGCTTTAGGAGCTAATTATTGTAAAGAAAACATCGTTAAATCCATGTGCTATAAAATATTAAGTAGGCTGTAATGATCTTTTAGACAGAAACTGGCACTGACGCTCTCTGTTAGTCAGTCATCAACCTCCAGTTCTCAGCTCCCCTTGTGCGTGATAAAAGCTGAAGAGAGACAGTTCTTCCCTTTGGGGGAACTCCAGTCTAATAGGAGAGACATATGAGCATAGGAAAGACCACAGGTACATGGTCCTCCAGAAAACTTGCGGGGCAGTGTGACTGTTCTTCGTCATGCCAACCGTGTGTTTGGGAACACATTTCCAAACGTTTGGAAACGAATTTCCAAACATTTGCTGCTTTCCTCAATGACTCGCTTTGTATCTGTCTGTCTGTGAGCGAATGATGAGAATGTCTCCCTATTTGTAAAGCAAGTTAATCATTTTATTTTATCTTCATGCGCTCCTTCTAAAAGCCTGTGAGCTGGGGTAGGGCCGGTGTTTTTCAATCTACAGATAAGGAGGCTGTGGCCCAGACACTTTAAATGTCTTACCTAGGATCACTCAGCTAATTCAGCTTAGAGCCAGGCTATAACCAGGCTCTGTTTTGAGGATCAAGTGAGATAATGGCTTTGGAACCATTTTGAAACTATCACATGGTACACAAATGTAAGATGGCTATTATTATTAGTTATGCTTACTGACCACCTAGCCTCTTTTTTCCTGGGTTTCTGTTTTTAGTCCGGGTCCTTTTAGGGTGAGAATTCTATGCACTGATTGCCTTTTGTGATCCCAAATGATCTCCCCCTGCCAGCTTCAGGGGGTCCTTTCCTACTAAGAGCATTCCAGGATTTGGTTGTCTTCCTTTTCAGTTCCAAAAGGTGTTCTCTTTAGGTTGTAGCCCCCCCCCCCCTCCCCCTCTCCCCCCTCTGTTGTCCTCTAGGAACACTCATTATATGTTTGTTCCTTGAGGTACAACAGGCAAAACCAGCCGCTGTCCTTCAGCATCTTGGTGTAGCCACAGGAAAGTAAAGCATTTTGTTCCTTTCACGATGATGCCCTTCACTGGTCAGCCTTTCTCATAACACCAATAAATAAGATTTGTGCTTTGAGCAGCTAGTTTTCAATGAAGCCTCTGTGTCTTTCCTATGTGGGAACAGAGAGCAAGAGCTCTGTAATAATCGGATGTCAGAACTGGAAAGCATCTTAAAGAGATCGTGTGGTGTTTCTAGTTCAACTTGTATGACATTCACAGTTAGGGAAACATCAGATTAGGCTGGGACTCATTCTCTCATCCCCCAAGGCAGGGAGATGGGTTTGTAGTGTTTTAAGGAAAAGCTCATGGGACATTCATGTTAATATCCTGAAGAATGTTTATTTTCCATTAATTTGTTTTTAAAACAAGTCCTGCGGCTCAGCTCAATTCTTTCTACAGCCCAGAGGTCAGGCTTGGTTTCACACTCTCGGATTTTTCTGTGAAGAAGAAGGGGATGTGTGTTTGTGGGGTGGGAGGGAACCATGGCTCCTTAGGGAGGTAGTGAGAGCCCAGGGCCACGCTCTGCAGACCTGGGAGATGAAAACTAGACCGAATCTAAACTGCTGAAATATGGGAGCATTTAATTATGTTCAAATAACATTTGAAATAATAGAGTTCTGGCAAGTGCAGATCACAGCCTTTCTCGGTGATCAGAGTTGATGGCATGTTGGATTTGGAGGGCAATGCTGAAATCAATCTTTCATTTTGTAGGTGTAGAATGCATTATTTTTATCTTAACCACCTGCACGGAGGCTCCTCTTTGATATTTCCACTCGCTCACTCACACAGCCTTCTGATACCTTCTTATCGTTCTGTCTCATCTACCTCTGTTTTTTAGGGGTCTCCGCCTGAAGGGGGTGCAAAGTGAAGATAACGCAGGCAGAAACAGTTATAGAGTCCAGCAAGTGCAAATACGTAAACATACTAAATGATAGAGAAGGGAACAAATCAGTGTCTTCGGATGTGGGCATTTGTTTCTTAACATGGCAATTGGTCTTCCCTCCCAGGCGTTTCGCCAGGGCATTTTTTAAAAAAGATTTTATTTATTTACTTGACAGACAGAGATCACAAGTAGGCAGAGAGGCAGGCAGAGAGAGACAGACGGAGAAGCAGGCTCCCTGCTGAGCAGAAAGCCTGATGCGGGGCTCGATCCCAGCACCCTGAGACCGTGACCTGAGCCAAAGGCAGAGGCTTAACCACTGAGCCACCCAGGCGCCCCTCATCAGTGCATTTTTATGACAAACCATAGTGTTTTCTGGCAAAACCTTCCTGATTACCTGTGGCATTCTATCGGGTTCACATCCTGTCTTTATCTTTAGCACACTTTCTAATTCTGCAGAGATCAGTGATTCACAGACTTCTGGAAGTCACGACACTTTGCCACTGTTTCATTTTTTTAAAAGATTTTATTTATTTATTTGACAGACAGAGATCACAAGTAGGCAGAGAGGCAGAGAGAGAGAGAGGCAGAAGCAGGCTCCCTGCTGAGCAGAGAGCCCAATGCAGGGCTTGATCCCAGAACCCTGGGATCATGACCTGGGCCGAAGGCAGAGGCTTTAACCCCCTGAGCCACCCAGGCGCCCCACCACTGTTTCATTTTTGTCATACTGCTTCCCTCTGTCTTTCCTAAAAGTATTTAGTGATATAGGAGCCAGGTATTTTTTTTAAGGAGTCTTGTGGTTTTTATTTTATTTTAGAGATTTTATTTGTCTTAGAGAGAGAAAGAGAGATAGATCAAGGGAAGGGGCAGAGGGAGAGGGAGAGAGAGAAAATTCCAAGCAGACTCTGCACTGAGAGTGGAGCCCGACCAGGGGCTGGAGCGCAGGACCCTGAGATCATGACCCAAGCTGAAACCAAGAGTCAGATGCCCAACTGACTGAGCCACCCAGGCACCCTTTGTGGTTTTTAAATGAATAAAAATTGTCAACTGAGAATTTTCTGACAACCAGTGATCATTAGAGGTATTCTAGGGTGTTGCAAAACCTAGACAGGGACTCACTGACCTAGAAAAACAATAGAAAGAAGTGATCCAGTAGGGTTTAGAATGACTACATAGTTACAGAGATGGCAGTATAGTATAGTGGTGAACTGTTTACACTCCAGGGTCAGACCTGGGTTTGAGTCTTTTTTTTTAAAATTCAGATATAATTAATGTTTCATAATATTCACTGTTTTAAAGTGTACAATTTGGTGGATTTTAGTATATTCATAAAGCTGTGCAACAGACACACTGAGTCCTGAACATTTTCTTCATCATCCCCCAAAGAAACTCTGTACCCGTTAGCAGTCACCACCTTTCCCTCCCTCTCCCCAGCCCTTGGCAACCACTAATCTACTTTCTGTTCTTATGGTTTTGCCTATTCTGAGCATTTCATATTAAAAGAATCATACAACTTTTGGCCTTCTGTGACTGGCTCCTTCCATGTTGTATGGATCAGTACTTTATTAGTTTCTCTCAGTGAATAATATTCCATTGGATGGATGTACCATATTTGTTTATCCATTCATCAGTTGACGGACATTTGGGTTATTCCTACCATTTGGCTATTATGAATGATGCTGCTATGAACATCTGTGTACAAGTTTTTGAGTGAACACATCTTCAGTTCTTCTGGATCATATGCTAACTCCACATTTAACCATCCGAGGAATTGCCAAACTATTTCCTAAAGCAGATGCACCATGTTACATTCCCACCAGCAATGTCTGAGGGTTCCAGTTTTTCCAAATCCTGGCTGATATTTGCTATTTTTTAAAATTACAGTCATCCTAGTGGGTGTGAAGTAGTAATATAGCCATCCCAGTGAGTACAAAGTGGTATTTCAGTGTGGTTTTGATTTGGCTTTCCTTAATGGCTAATGATATTGTGCATCTTTTCTTATGCTTACTGATCCTTTATTTGTATATCATCTTTGGAGAAATGTCTCTTCAGATCCTTTGCCCATTTTTTGGGGGGGTCTTTTTTACTGTGGAGTTTTAAGAGTTCTGTGTATTTCTAGATACTGGACCCGTATCACATCTGTGACTTACAATTATTTTTTCCCATTCTGTGAGTAGTCTTTTCACGTTATTGATGTCATTTGCAGCACAGAAGTTTTAAATTTTGATAAAGTCCAGTTTATCTATTTTTTTTCTTTGGTTTCTTGTGCATTTAGTGTAATGTAAGAAATCCTTGCCTACCGGCAACTAGGTGACTCAGTCATTAAGTCTGCTTTTGGCTTGGGTCATGATCCCAGGGTCCTGGATCAAGCCCTGCATAGGGTTCCCTGCTCAGCAGGAAGCTTGTTTTTCCCTCTCCCACTCCCCCTGCTTGTATTCCCTCTCTCACTGTCTCTCTCTCTGTCAAATAAATAAAAATCTTTTTAAAAAAGGAAAAGAAACTCTTGTCTAATCTAAGTTCACAAAGATTTACACCTCTGTTCCCTTCCAAGATTTTGTAGTTTTTGCCCTTTCACTTAAGTTGTTGATTTATTTTGAGACAATTTTTTTGTATATGGTGTGAGGGGGAGTTGAACTTCATCACCTTTTTCTTTCTTTCTTTTTTTACATGTAGATATGCAGTTGTAATACCATTTGTTGAAAAGATTGTTCTTTCCTTACTGAGTGGACTTGGAA
Organism: Taxidea taxus jeffersonii; assembly: GCA_003697995.1. NCBI lineage: Eukaryota > Metazoa > Chordata > Mammalia > Carnivora > Mustelidae > Taxidea > Taxidea taxus. The sequence continues at coordinate 25,155 of RCUC01069881.1, read as the reverse complement.
TCCTTGTCAAAACTTACTTGCCCATAAACATATGTGTATATCAGTTTATTTCTGGACTCTCAGTCTTATTCTAGGTTTGAATCTTATCTCTGCTACTTGCAAATAAATGTGATCTGGTACAAGTTATTATTATATTTTGGGGGTAATTATACTACCACCTTTTAGAGGGTCATTGTGAAAATGAAATGAGATAATGCCCATAAAAGGTATTATTAAGTGCCTGGCACGGAGCACATGTCAGATAAATCTGAAGGGGGAAAGGTGCTTTGATAATCAGGGAAGTAGTGTAAAGGGAAATAGTTGATAGGATGTTGAAGTATTAGGAGTGGCCAGAACAAGGTGGCCTCATAAATGAGAGATGAGATGAACAGATGTTTGAAGAAGTTGAAAAAAAAATATTCAGTTCCCCAGTCGCGGCTACCACCATTGCTAGATGATGATGAAACAGAACAGAATAGAAATAGTGTAGAAAAGTTACTTACCATAAGCAACAGATTGTAACCATCTTATATTATTCTTTATAGAGCTGAAATCAGTTAAGGTGGATTATTTCAGAGCACTGGTGTTTGACTTTTTTCTGTCAAGGGCTCTTCTGAGAACATTTTGAATGCTGTGGACAACCCTCTCCCCATGAGAATGCATATATGACAAACACACGACATTCTTCAGACAGTTCTAGGAGATTCAGAAATCCCTGGTTAAAATTCGAGGCAATGCTGACCCATTGCATACTTTGCCAAGCTTGATTTCATAGCGAGGTTCAAGTGTCCCACTTACTGCAGAACAATATTTATGGTTTCAGGGAAACTCGGAGAGCTTCTCCTCTTGTATGGATGAATTTGTATGGCGCCTTCCTAAGATTTAGAATAGTACCACCAATGCTCTAATTGTTTTTATACAGGTTTCAGCACATAGAGGTCTTTTAGCAATGCTCCTGACCTTCTGTCATTTTGGAGGGAGGCCTCCCTCAGCTTTCCCAGGTAGCTCCCAACATAGACATTGAAGAGTGCAGACTTCTAGTTCTGGAAGAGAGAGTAAAGAATGCAGTGTGAGGTGGAGTTGGGCCTAGAAAAGAAAGATAGGATTCTGGAAGGGACTCAGAATGAGAGGACGTTTCAGAGAAACTCAGGAGGACACAGAGAGATAAAAATAGAAGCAGAAACATACTGTTTAGAAACCCACTTGCAAATAGTCAATATGAACTTCAGTGAAGCGGGTGAGATGGTTGAAAGAAAGGTGTAGGGGAAAGAGCACAGGCCCTGGCATCAGACTGACCCAGTGTGCTGGGTATGTATGTTCCTGGTTGATTTACTTAGCAATCCTGAGCCCCAATTTCCTAACTGTAATATGGGTATGGTAGCTCCTTCCTCACAGGCTTCCTGACAGAATTTATTGAAGTGATGTGTGTAAAGGGCTTAACAGTACTCAGAATCCCGGAGGTGCTCAATAAATGCTAGGTCCCTTCTTCCGACTTCTACTTTAAGGGATCCTTCGTTTAATAATTACTGAATACCTATGTGTGTCTGAGACACCATGCTCAGAATAAAAATATGAAATAGTTGATGTCCTCAGGGAGCAGGGAGAGTTAGCTTGAGACACAGATCTGTAAAGGAAATAAAGCAGAATGTTCTGGAAGCCACCAGTGGCTGTGGTGATAAACATGTCAATGTGCGAACTCCTAGGTTTGTGGGCCTGGATGTTGATATTCACCTGATAGGGAGGACTGGAAGAAGAGCAGGTGTTTGGGGTTTTTGTGGTGGGTATAGGGGAGGGGGATGGGTGGAGGGGTGGCGAGAATAACAAGTCCATTTATGGACATGTTGAATTGAGCAGTGGAGCTATCAAAGGGCATATTCCTGCCCGGAGCAAAAGTTGGAATCCATCATCTCCAGAGTCTCTTCCAATTTTAGGATTCTGTGATATATGCACTTTGTAATTGTTTTACCTTTTCCTCACTATAGGTGAGTGCTAATAGAAACTATAAGCCACATACGGCCAGCCAACAATTTAGAAGCAGTTGTAGATCATAAACTAAGACTGACCATGTATCTCACGTTTGAACGAAAGTGGTCATACAAACGTCTGAACTTGCCAAACCGAGTGGCTGTTTTACAAAAAAGACTCTTTGCTTTTATTGCCCGCTTTCCTATAGATTCCATTAGATAGCTAGTTAGTTTAGTGCACTCTTAAAGATTTGATTTAGAAACAGCTTTTAAAGATGTCATTTGTTATCCTTAGTGGCAGAATCGAAATTTTAGGCCTTGGTGACGGTCTCCAATGATAGTGAGCTGATGAACAAAAGTTATTCAAAAGCCAAAGACGGCTTTTTCTCTTTTCTATAAATAGGATTAACATTTTTCTGTCAATAAGACATATTTTTCCTCAGTTAGGTCTAGCTTAGAACATTTCTGTGTGTTGATTTTAATTAGCGGAGGACCCGTGGCAGTATCTATTATGTTCAGCTCAGGAATGTCTGCGGAAGAAGAGAGAGATTGACCAAGAAATTAGTTTCATGTTAATAGGGTGACTTCTTTTACTCTCTGATGGCACCTACCAAAATGAAAGTTACCAGATCTGAAAAATTTTGGCCCCTCGCCTTGCTAATTTGTATCTGGGTGTTGGTTTGCATCTTGTTACATTTTAGGATGTCTGAAAACACACATGGGAAGGTGTGCTTTGTAGCAGGCCTGTGCTACAAATAAAACCCAGCCCAAACCACAAGGTAATGCATCTTCATTATTGATCAGCAACTACTGATGAGTAAGTTGCAAAGTCACAGTCCCTTCTCATTGAGCTTGACGAGGTGCAGAGCTTGCTTGACATAAAATACAGAACAGTACTGGAAAATGGGGATAGAGAATTTTGCAGGGCCTCAGGCTCATCATAGTCCAGGACCAGAGATGCCAGTGGATGATATGTGAGGGACGGCCCCGTGGAAAGTAGTGTTAACCAGTGAACCAGGATTCAGAGGTGGCCACGTGGTTCTATTTATTAGCGCAGGAGCCTAAACTCAGGCATTTGTCGAAAGCAAGGCTTGAAGCAGGGGGCGAAAGGCTTTTTGATTAATTCCCAGCTGGCTTTCGTCTTGCTCCAGCGTCGCTTGGGAAATCCAGCACGCCGAGTCCCCGCTGGTGAGCGTGGAACCAGTACTCTATCCACGTTTCCTTTGGAGACGCTTAGTGACTCCTGCTTTGTATTCCTTGCAGGTGAAAGCCCAGCCTCTGTGGTTCTTAATGCCCCAGCAGGATTATTTTCACTAAAGATGGAAACACTGGAGTCCGAATTGACCTGTCCAATCTGCCTGGAGTTGTTCGAGGACCCCCTGCTGCTCCCCTGTGCCCATAGCCTCTGCTTCAGCTGTGCCCACCGCATCCTGGTCTCGAGCTGCAGCTCTGGTGAATCCATTGAACCCATTACCGCTTTCCAGTGTCCTACGTGCAGGTATGTTATCTCGCTGAACCACCGGGGCCTGGACGGCCTCAAGAGGAATGTGACTTTGCAGAACATCATCGATCGCTTCCAGAAGGCTTCCGTCAGTGGGCCCAATTCCCCAAGTGAGAGCCGCCGGGAGAGGACTTATAGGCCCAGCACGGCCATGTCTAGTGAGCGAATTGCTTGCCAGTTCTGCGAGCAGGACCCGCCAAGGGATGCAGTGAAAACATGCATCACCTGTGAGGTCTCCTACTGTGACCGTTGCCTGCGGGCCACACACCCCAACAAGAAACCTTTCACCAGCCATCGCCTGGTGGAACCAGTGCCCGACACGCATCTCCGAGGGATCACTTGCCTGGACCATGAGAATGAGAAAGTGAACATGTATTGTGTGTCCGATGACCAATTGATCTGTGCCTTATGCAAACTGGTGGGACGTCACCGAGACCATCAGGTCGCGTCCCTGAATGACCGATTTGAGAAACTCAAGGTAAGGGATTTGGGAAATATCCCTTACACAGCTTGGTCTTTTATACACAGCCGCACAATTAGTGAGTTCCCTAAGAAAGCTAGGGCCATCTTGCCTAGGTGACAAGTCCATTAACTCCCAAGGTGCTCTCGTAAGGAATAGCCTACTCACTTGCAAGCTCTCACTGGAAACTCTTTTGTCTGTTACATAAACCTGCTTTCATTCCTTCACCTCTGGCCAGTTCTGGTCTGGATGAGTTAAGCCCTTGGCCCCGTGCACCGCTCCAGTAGCCCATCCAGGGAAACGAGTCCCTCTCTCCTCTGTCAGTGACATATCGCACACTACATATCTTTGCCATGATCTTTCCACCTCTTCTTTTAAGTATGCGAGTACCTGTGTAGGTGTACTATAATTAGCATATGTGATGATATGCACGGCTATGGGGAGAGCAATGGGAAAGCTGGGCGTGTCTCTGTGGAGGTTTCTGAGTGTGTCTCTACGTAGGCGGGAAATTTGTGTGGAGGACAGTAGCGTCTGTGTTAGCACGCTTGGTACGCTAAAGAAACAAAGGCCTGGCATTGGCTGCCTGCTACTAATTGCCCTCAGGCCCTTAAAGTGGGGCTCATTCTAAGCCTGCCTTAAAAAACAAAACAAAACAAAAAAAGAACCCAGAGCAGAACAGCAGACCAAAAATAAAAAAGGATTTTAGTTTACCATAAGTCAGGAGGGATAATCCAATATCTGAACTAAAACTTTAAACCAAAGGCAATAAATCTTGAATCCAGTATCCGATTTTGTGCCTGTGCTCATTTTTGTGGGTTGCAGACGAAGCCCTTGGTCACAGTCCCTGCCTTGGAAGTTCCCAGTCTTTCATTTGTGTTCCGTGGACGGAGTTTTCTGAAGTTGTCATGCCACATAGTATTTATGCACAAGGCTAAGCACTTATTTTATAAAGCCCTATTGCCTCACGTTGATGTTAACAAATGCCAGCTCCGGCAAATTGTTTTCTTCCCATTGCCTGCCCGCTGTGTGGCTTAACTGCTTTTATGAAGGGAGCTATTTAGCAGAAATTCCAGGAAAAGTAAAATGTTTAAATGACTAACAAGATGACCACCCCCCAAACAGGGACTGGATATAGAAGCCAAGCTGGAAGGAAGACCCAGATAGGATGGAAGAAGGGCAAGAAGGAAGCAGGGATTTTCCTCTTGCCATGCCCTGAACAAGTCCTAGTAACTTACCTAAAAGTTTCATGGGATTGGCGATGATAGCAAAACTCTGAATAGGATATATTTTCCTTTCCCGTACCTTTTTGCAAGCAGTATTGAGAAGTAGTCACAATGACAATGTTTTGTGCCTTCTTCGATTTTTATTTATACCTAATATTTACAAATTTGTATGAAATTCAGCATTTATCTGTGGATTTCACTCAAGGTGATATTCTCATTCCCTTCAAAACTACAACGAGGAATAAGCTCATTGATTTTAGTTCTTAGATGCCCAAGACACTAGGCCTTGCACTTGTTCTAGCTGAAGCCTCACACTATAATGTGGTATAAACCAAGACCTGGCGAGGTTAAGTGATTCAGTCAAAGTCACAGAACTGGAATGGGAACTTGGCTTCTAGACCCCAAGTTAAGTATCTCTGCTGTGGCCTGCCGCCGCTTTGTTTTGGACCTAAGTTTTGCCCATGAAATGTGATTTGCAACTTAACCTTATGCTCTGGCAATTGCACATTTCATGGGTCACAGATAAACGATTAACAGCATCAAATAAAGGACATACTATAGAAACGTGCAGCTTCGTAATGGCAAGAGGTGGGGGTGGGGCTGCAGGAAGGGGGGGATATGGAGAGGATGGAGCAGTCTCTGCCAAATATTTGCAGGTGTTGGAACTATAATAAGGCATTGGCCTTGAGAAACACTCCAAACAGAAAACTCTGTATCCATATGTACGATGGAGATAACAAAAGACTAGATAGAATAAGCCTGTATCTGCAGAACACCAGCTTTTTGAAAACATCCGAAAACATGAAAACACTGGATGATTGATTAGCTATTTGGCACCATGCAGCCATAGCCCTAGTCTCCGGGGCTGGATGGAGCACAAAAGTATTTTACCAAAAGATACTTTGGTCTGTAACTAATCAGTAATCTTTGGAGAAAGAAAGGCCAGATTTTTTAATTGTTCCCCTTTAATTTTTTTAGGAAACGTGCAGAAAATTCTGATTATAAATTAAGTGGAAACTTTTTTTTTTGGCTCATTTTTGGACCGAGAGTGGAAACATATGAATCATTCCCAACCGTGTGGTTTGTTATGTTGTCTGGAACATCTTGGACTTTGGGGCGGGAGAGAGTGTGTGTGAGTGTATGTGTGTGCGTGCGTGTGTGTGTTGGATGTGTGGGGATCACTTTGGTTTGGCTTCCAAATGTAAAGGCTATGAGTTCTCCACATGAAGCAGAGAGGAGTTCTGACTTTTAGTGTCTCTGTCTTCTCACTTCTTTCGGTTCATTTTAATTTAAAAGCATTTAGGATTATCCCCTTAATCTGCCAGATTCTTCCCCAGGGAGAAAGGGGAAAACTGATTGTCAGAAGCTATGAGGGAGATGGCCTGGAGCTTACTCCACTGGCCCTGAGAGGAGCATGGCAGTCCTACAGGAGAAGGGGAAGGAGGATACTACATATACCTCTGGGTTTTACTTTCTGACCAGTAAGTGCAATGGTGTTTATTTGTTCTTTTTCGGTTCTGGAGCTTCCCCGTTGACCTTTATAACTACCCTTTCTATACTAACCTCCCTGAGTAGGATTAGTGGTTTCTAGTATTTTATTTGGTCAATAAAGAATAAACACACTGGTATGTTATAAGATGAAAGGTCAGAATAACCAGAAGCCATCCTGTCTTCTAAACATGTGCTCAAACTGGATGACAGGGTTTAGGATACTTACTATGGTTTATCATCCTTATTTAGTTGTCCATTCTAACTACATGTCCTTCCGAAGGCCACTAGTGGTTCAATTAATTCTTCAATTCCAAAGAATAATTTTCTTCACAGTAGAAAGTCCTATCAGAGTCATTATTTCCTCCGTCCCTTCTCTTTCCATGTACTAGTCCCAATATATATTCTTAACTTGTGATATTGTGCTGCATTTCTATAAAAATGCTTCACATGTTAAGAGTTTTCATCGGCCCACGAGTTTCTCTCCTTCAAAGAGATTGATACTGTTGCACTAATAAATGTTGGCTTTATAAAAAGAGGTCAGATTTCAATGGTCTGTATTGATGACAGATCTCAACTCGATATTCTAAATCCTGTACGACTTGATTCATGTGCTGCCTATCTGTCTTTCTCCGCTACCACTCTCAGACATGCTACCTTCATCTGCCCAGACCAGCCTCCTAACCGTCTGCTATACACACCACTCCTTCTTTTGGGTGACTCCTAACTTTGACCTGTGCTCTTTTCTTGACCTGCTTAGGAGTCCTACCCATTCTTTAGTTCCCAGCTAAAACCCCATAAGGTCCACTCTAAAACACCCCAACTATCCCATGAATTCTTTGAGGCTAGGCACAATGTCTTTTATTTCTTCAATATTCTCCTTCGTGCCTTGCATATACAGTATATGCTCAAAGCATCCAAGTGAGTGGAATCTTTATAACAGATCTGCGGGAAGTATACCACCGGTGTCTATAGCTTGCTTTAGCTCTCATGTTGTAAGATGTCAATCTGTCTTGCCATTGTGACTACTTTAGAGGTCTGGAAAAAAAAATCTCCCGCGGACTACTGATAATGTTAAAAAACTGAGTGCTTGCAAAAGTATGGCATGTCCTTATTTTAAGTACCTATTCATTTGGATTGCTGGATTTTCCAACTGCCTAACCCTATGGTGATATCTGTATAAATCAGATGCGATTATTATAATTCTCTTTGAGAGTGATGTCTTCACATTTCCATGCCCATAGCCTGCCAAAAATATAGCTGATGAAAACCAGGGGGAATAGAGGAATTTCCTGAAAGGAATAAACAAGCACATTTTCTTTTTTTCATTACATTTCCACAAATTCATTACTACAATTAATTCTTAAATGCAGTTACATTTGCATATCAGGGATCTTGTTGTTGTAAAATATTACCTGGCACCAGAGTAAGCTTTTTGTTATGGGAAAGTAAAGTGTGCATACATGTGCGTGCATGCGTGCGTGCGCGTGCGCGCGCACACACACACACACACACACTCTTCCCCCCACACACACATGGAAAGAGAGGCTGAGATGGAGAGAGCTAAAGATTGCTAGACAAAGAGAAGGGAGATATGAGACTTGGAGAATGTTCAAAGGAAAGTCACAACGAGAGTTAAGAGGTTGGAAAATATGATATTCTAGAATCTTATCAGAGTTGATTACTTGCCTTTCTTCCTACGCAGTCACTCTGTCATCCACCCACCCATTCTCACTCAGCCACCACCTTCTCCTAGTCATTTGTCTGCTCACCCACTTGACACCCACTTCTGTCTGCTAAGACAGATACCCTCTCAACTTATCTACCACTGGGCATTTGACTGTTTCAGAACCAGCATGACTATTCCTATAAGAGAAAGAAAGAAATATCTTTATGAAAGCCTGGGTTGAGAGGAAGTATATTTGCATACATATGTATGTGTCACCATATATGAGTGTGTGTATTTCTGCGTGGCTGAGTGGCTGAGAATGCCTCTATTTGTTTGTCTATGTGTTTCACTGTGTGTGAAGTGGAGAGAGTGTCTGTGTTCATCTTCGGTGGGCTGTAGATGTATCTGTAGAGAGGTTATGTAGAGGGTATGAGGATGCCATGAGCATAAGGCCATGAGTGTGGCCCCTCTAAGAAGGGTCATGGCCTCAGTAGAACCTATCCTGAGACTAAGGATCTCTCTAATAAATGAGCCATGTCATAAATTCTCATGATAAGAAGCTTCAGTGAAGCCAGGCTGGGTTACTGTAGGTGAGGGAGCAGAAAAAGTTGCTTCTCCATTTCACCCACTTAGGTATTGAACCACAGTAGCAAAATATCATATAAATGAAGTGTTTGGGTCCAGATTGGCACTCTCTATGATATGGTGGTGGACACATAGGTATGGGATTGAGGGTAATTAACATCTGGCATGGAGTTTCTAACCTAGCTAAATTAGCCTTCAACTCATGATCATAAGATCAGTCTTGCTTACGGATCTGGCTTCTCTGTGCTCGTTCCGCAACATGCTCCCCACTACTTTAATAAGTATCAAATCTCTACTCATTTTGTGGGGGTGGGAGATAAAATGCATTTTATTCCATCTCTGCTTGAACTGTGTGCTAAGACTTATCTGAACTCCTGTTCTTTTCCATCTAATAATTATATGGAGTCTCTGGCTGTGTTCTCACATAGTATTAATATATCAGAAGATGTTTTCTATTGTTTTTTTTTAAATTGGTTTGAGAGCAGGCTTAGCAAGTGGATACTCCTATTATCTGTGATGCCATCTCTCTGTTTTTGTCATTTCTCTTGTTCCAAGTCTTCTCCTCACCAATATCTGCAAGGAGCTAACAGTTGTCAGTCTGAGCACAATTTACAAAATGTTGACTCAGAGATTGCTTCCTGGGTGGATGAAAATCCTGTCTATTCTTATTGAGAAAAGGAACATATTCCAGAAGTATAATATAGGTGAGGAAGGATAAAGGAAAGAAGAATTATTAAACCCAAAGAAGCAAAGTTGAAAGGGGGAAAATGTGATAATGACACGCAAATTCTCGAATGGTTGATGTAATGAGGTAATGTCTTGTTCTTTATCTCCCCTGAAGACAGGACAGATAGTAACTTAAACTGTAGCACCAGGGATCAAGGCCAAGAATTCATTCATTCATTTAACAAACAATTCATGAGCACTCATTTTATTTACTGAGCACTGTTCAAGTCATAGCGGTAGGAGCTGGGGACACAGGAAATCAGGCAGTCACTGCCCTGCAGAGCTTTGAACTTGGTAAGAGGGACAGATAAGTACATCAAACATTCCAAAGCAGTATGGTAAGTGCTATGACAGAGGTGTGTGCAGGATGGTAGGAAGCGCAAAGGAAGACTCGGGGCAAGGGAGTCATGGAGCTCAAAACAGGGAATCATGAATGAATTTGTTGGAGAGAAGGGCCAAACTGGAGACTGTGAAGAATGATGGACAGGACTTGGTGAATGGCTGATGGTATGGTTACAGATGATGGGAAGAAAGAGTTAAAAAATGACTTTGGAGTAGGAGATGACTTGAAGAATAGTGGTACTGGGGATAGAAATAGGGAAATTTGGAAGGGGCTAACAGTTTGGGTGGGATGATTTGACTTTAGCCTTGAGTTTATTATAATCATGGGTCATTCAGAATTTATTCATTCATCAAACATTTACCGAACACCTATTAGATGCTAAGCACCAGAAGGGATGTTGGGGTTACATTGATAAAAGAGAGCTCAGTCTCAACCCTGGTGGAGTTTTCAGCTCAGTGTGGGGAGAATGATAGTCAAGGACACAGTTACAAGACAATGTGGTGAGTTCTATGACAACGGAAGCACAAGAGATTGAGAGAGAGCATGGGAGGGACATCCTTCAGAAGAGACTTTGGGTGGGTTTTTAGATGCCCAGTTGGGGAACGGGGATGGAGTAAGGGGCAGGGAGGGCTCTAGCAGAAAGAAAATAGTTTGCTCAAATATCTGGAAAACATGGTACTCTCAGAACTGCAAAGGCAAATGTTCTAGGAGTTGAAATTCAGGCCTTTGTGGTGGTTGAAAGAACAGGGCTAGAGATGTAGACTGAGTGCCTTCAGCGTGGAGAAGGGTCACTCAGTGGTGAGCTGAGTGAGGGCCCAGGATTGAGCCTTGTGGCACACTCAGGGTCTAGAACAGAGACACGAAGGAAGAGCGTGTGAAGGAGGAAGGAGAGGGTGTGCACAAGAGGCAGGAAATGAAGAGGAATAGCTCAAGTAAAATACAACATTGAGGACTCCAGGAAAGGAGAATCAGCTATGGCTCACTATTCTGTTACCCAAATAAAACAACTGGATTTAGATTTTTGGTACAGGTTGTCTTTTAGAAGGTCCAAATAAAAATTTACAGATTTAAGCTAGAGATTTAACCATGCAATGCTGCTAAGGAGAGGGGAAAACAAAAACACACACACAAAAATGCAGGATGGTTTGCGTAGCATTCCTGATAAGGGCACTAGGGGAAGCATGGGTGTTTGCGGAATGGTGTCAGAACATTCTGGAAAGAAGAGAGATGGCCACCTGATTCACCTGGCTTAAGGACCAATCTGGCTATTCTCTAACGAACTTCAAGTAGCATAGACCTTGTGGATCCAATATATCACCTGTATCTCATTTTGGGACATAGCCTGTGTCTACACAACAGCAAATAAATGTTTGGGGAAGGAACACACTCTGGCAGAAGGGTGTGGGCTTCAGTTGGTAGACCAGATGGTGTGTTCTGCTGTTGAAAGGCCATATGTAATTGATACATAAAGTGACAGACTGAAGCAAAAGCAAAGGAAGTATTTTAAGAGAAGCAGTTAAAAAAGGAAAGCAGAATGTGACCCCAAAAGTGTGCTAAGATTTTTGGTTACTGGCTTTTGGAAGAGCTAGGAACATCAGTGAGCAGACAGCATGTCAGAAAAAAAGAGCATGTCGAGAAATAGTAATGGGGTCACTGGCTCAGATCATGTTAAAAGATGAAGCTGTCTTCTGTGAGTTGGGAAGGCTCAAGGTTTGGGGTATATTGGCTTTTCTTCCCTTCCCTTCTCTTCCTGCATCCCCCAAAGGTCAATTCCCACATCAAAACAATTGGGATCTTGTGTAGATTTAAATACCGTTCTCTCGTGCCTTTTAGAAAGCAAGAGTTTGCAGGCATTCGGTGGCAATTCGACAGGTTTAAATAGTACAGGCAGGCGTCACCCCTTTTTAGGCTTCAAGACGAGTGGTGTCAGGTAGGGGTGTGTCAGTGTGCTCACCTATGTGTGAATACACGTGCCTTCACGGAGTATGACAGGTGGCAATAGTGGACGAGAGCGTTTGCCATCAGGGGAACCTCTAGCTTTAATGACGAGGCAATGTTTTGATGGATAACTTGGTTTCTTGAGGGAGCCAGTGAGAAAGTTATCTGAAACCACCTGTGTCTAGAGACATGGAAAAAATAATAAAAACCCACAATTGGGGCGCCCGGGTGGCTCAGTTGGCGAAGCCTCTGCCTTCTGCTCAGGTCACGATCCCGGGGTCTGGGGATTGAGCCCTGCATCCGGCTCCTTGCTCAACGGGGAATCTGCTTCCCCCTCTGCCCCTCCCCCATGCTTGGGCTCTTGCTCTCTCTCTCTCTCTCTCTCAGATGAATAAATTAAAAAAATCTTAAAAAACAAACACCCCAGCAATTATTTGAGAGGGTTAAAGAAGCCATTTCTTTTTATGGGATGCTATCTGGAAGACTAGGCCGTGCCTGGTATCTCAGAGATGGCCACCATTCTCCTCTTCGTGAAGGGTAGAACAGAGCCCAAACAGGCCAAGTCTACATGGTACAACCGCAGCGGAACTCGGATGAAAAACCAGAATGGTGTGGACTGTCAGCTTAGTTCTCTTGGGCCTTTTAAAACCTCGGTTACGTTGCTAAGACCTGTGTACAATTCCATGGAAGCTGTAACGGTGTCGTCATCTGGAGGTGCCCAGGGTCTCAGTGTCGCGGTGCAAATGGCTTCTCTGACCCTCACACAGGGGAAGCACAGAAGGATCCAGAGGTAACCTCCCGTGGCAGGAAATGGGAGCTTCATCCTGCTTCCCTGCCAACCTCCTGTCCCCCGCCATTCCCCTCCCCATCCTGGTTTCCTCCCTGCACATATCTCCATTCCAATCTCCCCTGCCACTCTGGCTGTCTCTTTGTCGTGTTTCAGCTGTTCTGAGAAAGCTACGCTAATGAGGCTTGGACAGAGGGAGCTGGGCCCAGGGATTCACTGGACGGTGCAAGAGAAGAACAAAACAAACCCGTGTTTCAAAACTAAACTGCAACAACACAACAACAAAAAAGATGTGTTTAATTTTCCATAAGCAGACCGTGTACACACACACACACACACACACACACACACACACACACACACATGTACATGTGTTCTCTTGGTCTAATTAGCCAGAGCACAGGCAAGAGAATTACTTGGCCAAATCAATGCAATCGTTCGAGCCTAGAGTGGCCCCGAATTTCTAGTTCTAAATGATTCGCCAGTGCCAGGCATGATAAGGAAGAGTGAGGAAACGGAATGCATAATTGCAGCAATTCTCCGCTTCCCTTTGCATATGTTCATTATCGAGAATCAATTCCAGTTTGAGAGGAGGCTTTCATTCCTTGCAAATGAAGAGGAAGTGAGTAAGTAAATGTTCAGGGTTTTCCTCAAATTATGTCTCATAACGTAAGAAAACAGTGGCAAAAAGCCATCAACAGATGGTGTTTTCATTAGCCAGAGATTTATTTTTCCAAGCATTTTCATATTAATGAAGTAAGGTTGAAATTAGAGTCATCTTGTCAGTTCTCGTTCTGCGGTGTTAAAATGGGCTGGCTTTCTGCAAACTGATAGGGGGCCCGAGCAAAAGAAGCATTTGCCATAGTTTTGTGACAGTAAGCCCAAGGTCCATAGTCAAACCAGACCCCAAATTATGGGTTCAGCCCTAATTTTCGTTTTCAGTGGCTTTACAGAAGCTGTGAGTCTTGGTGCTGGGCCATAAATGAGGAACACACAGCAGGGACCCTTAGTCCTGCTCAGCGCTATGAATTATGTATAGGCTATTAGTTTCACGACAAGTGTTGCAACAGGTTGCATGGACTTGTTAGAAAACATTTTCCCCATGGAATCCTGTGCTTGAATGGAAATGCATTACAGTTTGAAATGCAGATTTCTAATGCTGTGTCTACTCTGAGTTCATCAGTCTACATCACATCTACTTTCTCTGTCCATATTGTCAATGGCGAGACATGGGGTTTCCATTGATCAGGGAATCTGGACCTCTGTGCTAGCAGAAGTCTTAAAAACTCATGGGGCCCATTGCCAATGCCCATTGTCTAACCTAAGCTGGATCGTTTCATTGAACCATAGCGCTGTCTTAACACCCTACCCCCTTCCAGCCCTAGCCAGATTTTTGAAGAGGAGTCCACACTTGCTACCTCCACGCTGTCACTACTGAGGGACTCCCTGACTCTGTTCCTTTTCGCATTTGCTTCCAAACCCCACTGAAATGCCTTTTTCAGGGGTCACTGGTGACTTGTAATTACCAAATCCAACTGCTTTTACTTAGTCCTCCTATTTCTTGTCCTCTCTGCATAGTGGACAGTGACAAGTCCTTTCTCGAAATGTGTTTCTCTTGATTATCCTCTCAGTTTGGCCCAGACCTGCAGTACCAAGTGCCTTGAACATGACAGCTTCCTCTTAGCCAGGGTCCCTGCCCCTAGGCTCTCCTGTTTCAATCTGCCCCACATTATTGCTGGTAGGTTGAGCTCATAAATGTGGCCCAGATTATGCCATTGTCTTGCTCCAAAGCCTTTGGCAAGTCCCCACTGCTAGAAAATAAAAATATGTATAAACTCCCTACCTAGGCGTTTGAGACCTTCAAAACAGGACCTCCAATTGCATTTCCAACCTTGCCCCCCGCCTCGCTTGTACCCTCTGTTCTAGCCAAATTCAGCCTCTCTTCCCTGAGCCTGTCTTTGTACTTTATTCCCTTTCACTCAGGTTATTCCTTGTACATAGAACATCCTGTCCTCCCCCACCTCTGTTTGTTAAAATCCCCCTGTCCTTCAAGACCCACCTTTGCTTTCCCTCCTCTTTCTCTTGGAATTCACTGCCGCCTCACCAGAGCAGGTGCTCATTACCTTTTGTTGTATTCAATCTCTGAACTTCTGCCATTTCTTTTTTTATCTTGTGACATCTACTTAGCTTAGAGAGCATGTCCAAATCAACAATTGCTGCCCTTCTTTCTCCCTTCTTCACTCGGTTTAACCTTGGTAAGGAGAAGGCCACGGATGGAGATGGTCGGGGAGTTAAAGACGCCAGGGGAGACCCTGTGCCCAAGCCAAGAACAGTGGAATAAATGGGGAAAAATCACTTTCATGGGAATGAAGCTAAGGAGACCAAGGGAGATCTGGCAGGAAGGGAAGCAAAGATTAAGCTGGTTCTCATAATCCAGTTTGAGAACAAGGGAGATCAGACTGCCCATCCTAGAAATACATATGTCTGTGGGAATACATCCTCTGGGATGGACTCATGGGCCAGTGCCAAGAATAATAAGGAGCCACACACAACTACTTAGTGGACTAGAAAGGGGCCAAGTATATGAGTCCTTTCCCTGTTCCCTCACTTCCCTTTGCCCCCCACCCTGCTCCATTCCCTCCTATCAAAAAACATGGACTTGGTGCTATGGAGACAGCAACAAAGCAGTGTACACAACCAAGGGAAGGAATGTTCACAGAATAAGGGCCAAGAAGATGGGGTATTACATTTGGAACAGACTTTGTGGGGGTGTTGGGGTGGTAAGTAAGAGAGAAGTGGATTTTGGGTCTGGTTCTAGAGGAGAAGCAGCCACCAGAGCTGAAGACTCGGGAATGGGGAGGAATATAAAAGCCCATTATCAACCTAGAGTGACTAACATTCTGGGTTTTTTTTTCCACATAAGGAATGGGAGGGAGTAGCTTGCTCAATGGAAAATACACTAAGAGTTCTGAGTACTGTTGTACTTCTGTTATTTTAAAGAGATTTTCAAAGTGCTTCTAATATAGTGAAAGGATCTATGTCCCAGTAAGCAATGTTAAGCAATGGGTGTCCTACCTTGATACACCAGGTGTCAAGTTTTGAAGTCTGTCATCTCCAGGGGCTGGCTACTCCTTAGGGCCAAAGGAGGGGAGCTGTGAGATACAATGTTCGATTTTGATGAATCTCACAGTTAAAATACCATCTTTTTTTTTTTCTGAAGGAACCTACTGATAAATCTCAAATGTTTCCAAGAAAAAAAAATAAGAGAAAAGTCATGAATACTGGGACAAAGCTGTGACCAAGGCTAGAGAACTGGGTTCTAGTCCCAGCTTTGTCATCTACTAATTACAGGACAGCAAAAGAACACTTTGCCCGCATTCTGAAGCTCAGTTCTCATCTGTAAAATGCTGACGTATCCTACCTCATGGATTGTTATGGTTATTAAATGAAATTGCCTAGCATAGTGTCTGCAAGTTCAACAGAGTTCCCTTAGTCTCCTCATCTGTAAAAGAGAGGATAATACCTCTTCTTATGTCCCTGGGTTACTGTGAAGGCAAATGAAATACCATGAAATACTTTAAAAAATTAAAAATCCTGTAGAAAACATAAAGTTGTCTTAATATCATTAAATTCCTACATCCACGAAGTCAACAGTGTCATCTTTCCTGCAATAATGAGAGCCTAGAGCAAATGCACAGTGTTATGAATTAGCACCTAGGAGAGTGCTTGGCCCACCACAAGTGCTCAGTGACTCTTTGAAATGAGCCGGTTGACTCTTTGTCAACTGACTGAATGATCTCCAGGTAATATTGGTTCTCAAGATCACTGAACGTTTCTTATTTTTTCCCCTCTTCCCTGTTTCCCTCTGGCTTCCTACTCTCATCGATGGCAGCAAACTCTGGAGATGAACCTCACCAACCTGGTTAAGCGCAACAGTGAACTAGAAAATCAAATGGCCAAACTAATACAGATCTGCCAGCAAGTTGAGGTACGTAATGGAAACTTCTGTGATTCTTTCAGGGGACCCGGATCAGGTGATCCTTGGGGTACACTTGAGTCTTGTCAAGAGTGTAGCTCAGCCATTTGGAGTGAAGGGCTCAATGATAGTTCTGGGAAGTCTCATTCCCTTAGGATGCTTGTTCCAAGAAAAATGGCAGATGGCTATTGTTTAAACGGAAATAGATGGGTGGGGGTGATGAACTGGGGAGACAGCAGTCCAGGGGGTAATCCGTTCTCCTTTCTAAGTGGCTGGCAATATGAGAATCCAACGTGCAGTGTGTTTCTTCTCTCATCAAACTGGACATCTTAGCTCCCTAAAGAGATCATTGGGTTTTCACAGCGGCAGGTGGGATTCCGTGGTCCTTGGAGTAGGGCCAGGTTCGTTCCGGGCAGTATCGTGTCTGTGAGAGTACTTATCAGGACTGCTTCTACTGTTCCTAGGCTCTCCTCCCTTTGTCCCCATGCACCTCGCTTGGTTCTCACTCATCACCATCCCACTTGCTCTTGTCATCAACAAATGCTCTCTCTGTTCAAGTTGTCTGTGAATTGTAAAGTGTTATACCAGTCTAAGGTTTTCGAAACCTGTTACCTACGTCAGGGCGACATCAAAGAGCAAAGCTTACAAGAGGAGTCAGTCTTTTCATCAGTGCATGTAATGAAAGAAAGATGTTATTTCTCTCTCTTTCTCAAGAGCACGGGACCTCAGCTGTAGCATTTGGTTTTGTGTTGGTTTTGTTAAAGAGGTAACCATAGGGCTTCAAGTCTAAAGCAGGTTGGATAAAATGCTATAGCATTTTTCCTGGGCAGTGATTGGATGAAAAGGTTTCTAATTCTATTTACAACCTCATGGTCTAGTCCTAAGCTTCCTTGTATGACAGGTAAATGTAATGGTTCAAGGTAAACCCTACCTAGGGATTTCTACTTAAGGGAGTGTGAGAATATTCTCATAAGAAAAAGAATTGTCTTATACCAGTAAGCACTCCTAATTGTTTGGATGTCTTCAGGTCTTGCGTTTCTTTTTTTTTTAATTAATTAATTTTAATTTTTAAAATTATGCTCAGTTAGCCACTGTATATTACATAATTAGTCCTTGATGCAGTGTTCAATGATTCATTAGTTAAGTATAATACCCAGTGCGTATCAGAGCACGTGCACTCCTCAGTCCAATAACCAGGTCTTGCATTTCTTTTTTTTTTTTTAAGATTTTATTTATTTATTTGACAGAGAGAGATCACAAGTAGGCAGAGAAGCAGGCAGAGAGAGAGAGAGGAGGAAGCAGGCTCCCTGCTGAGCAGAGAGCCCGATGCGGGACTCAATCCCAGGACCCTGAGATCATGACCTGAGCCGAAGGCAGCGGCCAAACCCACTGAGCCACCCAGGCGCCCCAAGGTCTTGCATTTCTTAAAGGAGGGTGTACTTGGATGATGAGCGTATCGTAACAATTTACTCCCTGCTGGGCACTCCGTTTGTGGAGGAGAGTGGTGCTATGTGGAGGGGGTAGAGGACACTGTTAAACTCAAGAGGTGAGATTGTGGAAATGTAGCAGGACAATTAGGAAGCCCAAGGAAGGGAAAGAAAGAACCCTGGAATATAAGTTACAAAATGCGGTTCCAGTCTTGATACTGCCATTAACTGGTGATATGAATTTGAGTAAGTCACCCAGCAACTCTGCTTCAGGGTCATTACCTGTAAAATAAGGGATTCAACTGACTCCCTGACCTTCGGTGTGTCTTCCAGATTTCACAGGTCATGATTTTGCGAGCTACATTTTTTATCCTCTTCTTTGGTCTTTGATTTCGTCCTTTACTGCGTGGGGAGAAACAAAACAGAAGGCATTTTAGAGTGCTTTTTAGCTACTCAGACTCCCTCTCTGTTCCAGTCTATCAAAGCTTCTGATTATGCTGTCAGATTACGGTATAAGAAACCCACACTGGTGGAGAGACAAGGAAGTATTGTAAGCAGGAGACAAGATAAGGGATCCCTTGGCTTAGAATTCTCATGGCTGAGGGTGGGGTAACAGCTAATAGTGAATTAAACGTGGTTAGAAATTATAATTATCACCTTCCTCATTCTCATCAAAAAGACTATTAAGTATAGTGTAAGTCGTAGTCAAATTAGCAAAGTAAGCAGTTTGTTTTCATTGCTTATTTGCCCTGAGACCTCTCTGACATCTTATCATCCCACCCCTGGGAAGGTGATCACTCTGACCAGCCTCACCCAGACAGAGCCTGATTCCAGCCCTTCCCAGCCCATTGCACCTGCCAGACCTTTGTATTCAGGGCCCCACTCTTTTCAAGCAGCAAGGAGCTAGTCTCATAAAACAATGCATCGTTGTGTTAATAGAGGAGAACTCATTCTGGCCCTCTAGGTAACAGGCGATGTCTTAACAGTGCCTTTCTGAAGTCGGTCCTCGGCTGGAGCCTTGCAGGAGATGACAGCAGTGCTGCCAGGGACAAACCAAATGGGAGGGAAGAGCAGCCCCGCGATGAACCAGCCAAGGAGGGGTTTAAGAGGCTCCTTTAGAGATGCTTGTTAAATCCATTGCGTAGGCCGCTGTCTGCTCTGCCATACAAAAGGTTACCTTTTGCCAATACTTGCTTACGCACGGCTTTGTACCAGGTACAAAGAAAACAGCACGGGCGGGCACGGTATCTGTCTTTGGACGGCTTATGCGCTGCACAAATCCACCCCACTACGAATATACATGTGCGGGCAATAGAGACAATGGCATAAAATTGGTAACTGACGGTTGCCAAAGAACCACGAGATCTGACGTTACACGTCAAGGGTGAGAGTGTATTTGGGGAGTTAACTCCATAGGCCCTCCAGTTTAGGATTCTGTCTTTGACAGGAAGCCCATAAGATGGTTTATGGAAGAGCATGGCTGTGTTTTATGACATCATCCCTTCTGAAAGGTTAGGGATGTGCCCTAAACTTCCCCATAATAATAGGGTGAGTCCAGGGTACTTATTATACTCATTCAGCACAGAGCCTCTGTGTCCAGAAGGCTTTGGAGCAAGCCCCGGGATAAAAAATGCAGTTAAAGAAGGGAATTAAGACTTCATAAATGCTTCTAAATACTTTACACAATGAAATAAATAATAGGAGACTGGGTATCATGAGAACCAAACACTAAAGGGTGATGTGAATTTGTGTGCGCGTGCGCACATGTTTGTGTGTTGGGCGTTCTATCGAATCCAGCTTTGTCTATAGGGAAAGACTCTATTCACAGCATGAACCAGGCCTTTCATGTTGGGCGGGGCTGGAGGAGACCAGCTAAGGCACTTCTGAGAAAACTGGAATAGGCTATTTTCCTGCCAAACCTGTTCCCCTTCCTTTTTGTCTGCAAATGTTTTTGTCTTAGATTGACTTTTCATAAAGGGACTGTAAATACTGCCTCTCTCCTGGTTCTTTCTTCTTGTTCTCTATTCTCCCCAGAAAGTAAACAAAGCTGCAGTCTTCCTATTATTACAGAAATAGAGATTAGGATCACCACAGATTTTTTAGCTGAATTCCTTAGTAAATCAGCCTGTTCTAGTTGCTGCCCAGCTTCCACAATTCCAGGGATAGGCAGCTGGAAACTATTTTTTGGTTGGGGCTGGAGAGTATGGGCAGGAGGCAGGAGCAAAAGGAAGACTCCTTTAATCTGGTTAAGGGAGGGCCATGCTTTGACACCCCCCCCAACACTCTGGCCACTTGATTTCTATATATAGTTCTTTGTCCTTTCTCATCAGGCATCCTTTGTTTACATTTCCAAAGGAAATCTCTGTTTAATGCATAGCCAAGGGAAAATGTATACCAACAGATGAATATTTCCTCTTGGCTTCCAAGACTGCGCTCTTTTGTGAATAACAAGCATTCCTGAAAATATTAAGGGGACGAAAAATAGTTAAGTACTTGGGGATGGGTCAGTGGACAACAAAGCATTTCTTGAGCCAACACTACATACTCAGTGTGGTGGGTAATTTGGGAACTATAAAAGAAACAAATGCTGTTGCTGGCCTCCAGGAACTTTTGAGTCTAGCTCGGAAAAATATAGTTTCTAGTAAAAAAAAAAAAAAAGAGGAGTATTTAGGAAGCAGCACACAGTGTAGGGAGTGTAGCCTTTCCATTTTTACTTCTTTAGTCTCTTGGGTAAGTTTCAGGGCACTGAGCCGATGAAAGCATCTTCTTGGATATTTTGTGTGCATCTGTTTTCAGCAGTCCAATGGGTTAGTCCATCCTAGAAGTCCCATGGGCAGATTGATTTCTTTCTGGTCCTTCTGAAGTCTTTTAAGGAGCTGGGTGGCTTCCTTTAGTTCAGTCTTCGTCTCATTTGCTTTCAGAAGTCTTACTGTAGGTGACTTGGTGTTCTCCACCCTTTCTCCCCATATCATGCGCTGACAGGGTATTTGGTTTGGGAAGGACAAGAAGCCTGACTACTTCTCCAAGCATTAAAAAAATAGGTGTTTGAACGGAAATTAATTTTAAAAGACCACACTTCTGTGGATGATTTCAGCAGATGCTCCCTAAACATTTTAGAGTGGTCGAGCTAGGAACAAGAATTGAATCGAAAGCATTAAAGCACAAATCTGTTTATTGGAAGAGTCTTCTCCAAGCCCTGAGGACATGATGAAATGAAGGAGCGAGGAGAGGGAAGTCAGTGTAATCAGGGAAAATCTCATAGAGAAAATACATTTTAGCCAAATGTTTAGGGAGGAAAGATAAATGACTCCCTCCATGGAGACAGAGAGCAGAGAGGTATAAAAGAGCCTGTCGCTGGGGCAAAATGGTATGCTGTGCCCTGGGTGGACACTGGGTGGGTAGAGATAAATAGGAAACAGTCCCTGTCCTCAACTCGAGGGAACTTACCTGACAGGTAAAATGTCAAATATGATGTGAAGTGGTAATTATTGCAATGAAGGTAAGTGCAAGATGACAGACTAGCATGGAGAAGAAACACCCAAGTCTGCCTGAGGGACTTAGGAAAGACAGCAGAACGGAAATTAAAAAAAAAAATTGAGTTGTCTTGAAATAAGGGTAGAATTCTGCCAACGAGAGTGAGGTAAGGTGGTGAAGGGGACCCCATGGAAGCACACGGAAGGGTCAATAGCACAGAGCTATGTGGCACACGCCTTGGTGAAGCTAGAATGTGAGAGGGGAGACTCATTCATTCCAAGAGGTGGGAGCGGAGAAGTAGCTAGGGCCTAGATAATGAAGGGTCTTGTTGGCTTTGTGTAGGTATTTGAATTTGGTCCTGAAGACTCTGGGGAGCCATGGAAGGATTTAAAGCACGGGAATAACTGGATAAGACCTGCATTTCAGGATTGCTCTGGCTGTAGCACCACCACCCCCAGTAGAACAGGGGTCAAAGATCAAAAGTGAAGGCAAAGTGACCAGTTAAATGGCTTTTACTGATGCAGGGAGGGACCGAGGCCCAACCTAAGGTAGTGTGATAGTAGCATTAGGGAGGAGGGGATACATTTAAAATACTCCTGGGAGGTACAATCAGTATTACTTGGTGATCAGTTAGATGTGATGGGTGAAAGGGTGAAAGAATAGTAGGCTGATCCCCAGGTTTCTGGCTTGGGTTGCTGAATGGATGTGTGGCCTTTTAAGTAAGTCAGGAAATACAGTTGGAGGTCTTTTTAGACATGAGAGGTTTGTCGCACTGTGTGCCAGATAGGTAAGAAATGCCCAGTAGGCACCTGGCTGGCTGGATCTGGAGGTCAGGAGAGAGGTCTGGGGAAGTGAGAAAGATTTAGGACTTATTAGAACCCAAGTAGCACATAAAGCCATGGAGAAAGTCGAGAACAAGGAAGCCCAGGACATATCAGCCCAACAACAAGCTGACCTTCCTGAAATAAGTGGGGAGCGTGGAACTTTTTATGAGATTACTGATGAATGGTGTGCCTTTAAAAAATTTAAATATCAGAGGGGCAGTTGGGTGGCTCAGTTGGTTAAATGTCTGACTTCTGGTTTTGGCTTAGGTTGTGATATCAGGGTTGTGAGATCGAGCCCCATGCTAGGCTCTGCACTCAGCGAGGAGTCTGCTTGAGTTTCTCTCTCCCTCTCCCTTTGCCCCTCCCACCTGTGTGTTCTCTCTTTTTCAAAATAAATAAATCTTTTAAAAAAATTTAAGGGTCGCCTGAGGCTTAATCGGCTTAGCGTCTGCCTTCAGCTCAGGTCATGATCCTGAGGTCCTGGGATGGAACTGCACGTCAGGCTCCCTTCTCAGTGGGGAGTCTGCTTCTTCCTCTCCTTCTGCCCCTCCCCCTGCTGATGCTCACTCTCTCTATCTCTGTCTCTCTTTCTCAAATAAAGAAAATCTTTTAAAAAATTTAAATATCAGAAGTAAATAATTCATTTGTGGAAATAATCAACATTTTAGAAATTGCCTTTGTACAGACTATAATAAATAACCCTTAATGAAGATTTCCTATGTTCCAAGTAAGCGCTTTATATATGGAAACTTATTTCATTCTTCCAACAACTCTATGAGTTAAACACTATTATTACTCCTGCTTTACAGGTAAAATATTGAGATATAGGAGGATAGAAGTGATTTAGCAAGGTCATGCTGCTAGGAGGTAACCGAGTGGGGGTTTGAATCCAGGTGCTTTAACTCCAGAGCCTGGGTCCCTGAACACCCCGCTGTGCTTCCTTTGACAAAGCCAAGGCACACACTGCTTGATGTTTCTTGTTCATCCCCAGTGGTTCCTGGCCCACCGTGAGGTTGGTTTGGAGTGAGTAAGGGGTGGGAGTGAGGGATGGGAACACTGGAGGAGAGCAAAAGAGAAATGGGAAACAGAAGGGAGGAGGAGCACTGGCAAAACAGAGGATCAAAACAGCAAAGGAAGAGAAGCCTTCGAGGTGTGGAAGGTTCGATAGAGGCCCCTGTAGTAGTGGCAACATCATATAGGAATATATCATTAGTGACTTCTGAGAGAGAAGGCTCAGCGGTAAGGTGAGGATGGAAGACAGACTCTGAAAGGTCAAGGAGAGAGTTAAGTTGTAAGGAAATGCAGACCACCAGGAGTTTGATGACAAAGGTGAAAAGGAGAACTAGAGTGGTGGTTATCAACCTTTTGAAGTGCAGGACAATCCGACTCACAAACACACATGTAAGCTCTAGTCGTTTATTCTGTGACCACCGGGTAGCTGCTAGCAGGAGTCACCAGGTCCACTCTGACTCACACCACACATGCCTCATTTCCCTTTCTCATTTGGTTTCCAGCCACCTTTCCAACCCAGGGCCCTCTTGCCTAGCTCCAAAGCCCCAGTTTCTATAATTCCATCCTTCCAGAAATGGTACATAGGTTCTGGGATGCAGCGCACCCTGGTAACTTTGGAACTAGACGGATGGGGGTCCTGTTGTAACCTTGGGTGCGTAACTGCTCCACGTTCGGTTTCATCATCTGTTGAACCTAGACTAATCCTACCTTAAAGGGAAATGTACTACATGCAAAGCCCTTGCCATGGTGCCTGGGATAGTCAAGGCTCAATAAGCGGTCGTAGTAATTGCTGTTGTGGTGAGAGGAGTAGAAGTAATAGTCGGAGCAGCTGTCAGCTGTCATAGTATTGAGTGGTATTTCTGGGCACCACAACTTTGCCAGAGACTCCTCTCCCAGACCTCTGGACTTCTAGAGGTATTTATCTTTATTTCTGAGGGTGGGGAGGACAGTGATTCCCGAATGTTCACCATCAATTTCAAATTTAATGTACATGAACTAGAACGCTAAAAATGTCGTCGATCTCAGCCATATGACCCTATTCAGTAACCCACCAGCATCTCCGCAAACGTGGCCCCGTAGAAAGGGGTCTTGCACTCCATAAGCTGCTCAATTTCAGTCACCGAATTAAATTTTACCTAGTGGGAAAAAAGTCCCCTTCCCTTCTGCAAGAATATTGAAGGGAATCTTTAATTTGATACTTAAGTAAACTTGCCTGTTATCCTGCCCAGATCTCTCTAGATTACTGCCTCTAAACAAAGGCAAAAAGAAAAAAAAAGTTTTGGGGAGGGGACACATATTTTCATTTCTCGTGGTTTTAAAACGAGAGAATTCTTTGGGATTTTTAAAAGGTTTAGTAGCCAAAATGTTTTGGATTTTTGTGAGAGATCATAGAGCAAGTGGAGCCTACTTAACAGCTCCCAAGGAAGATTTGGGCTACTAGCACCTGGTGAGAATAAAATAGCTATTTTGAACCCAATGTGGAATTATAGATGGAAAAAATGATTTCCACAAACAATGAAAAATAAGTGCATAGTGACCTAGTCAGTCCATTCATTTATACCACTGAAATGATTAATTCAGAGTATTATGTTGAATCCTATTAAGTATATGGTAACTGACATTTAATATAGATGAAAAACTTAAATCAACTGTGGAATCCAAGGTATGGGCAGAGCCTATTTTTATACTAGGAAAGCAAGCGCTTTATAATTTTTCAGTCATCTAAAGCATTCCATTCTTTTTCAAACATATTTTTGACAGTTCTTGCTAAATTCCAGCA
>RCUC01069880.1:0-20441 GCA_003697995.1 Taxidea taxus jeffersonii | reverse complement strand
TAGGTCATGTACTCTCCCTCCACCTGCTTCTTTCACATCAGGTTCCTGGAAAACATCATCACAATTAAGCTCTAAATTTACCTGTGAAACAGGGCAAAAAGGCAAATGTGTGTGTGTGTGTGTGTGTGTGTGTGTGTGTGTGTGTGTGTGTGTGTTTTAGGTCTCCTTATTGGATAAAAGGAAACATAAATTCAACTGGAAAAAAGATTACTTTCCTGCCACTGAATTTTCATGAGTACTAGGAAGCATTTCTCTGTGGATATCTCTCATTCCTGTACAAATTGGGCCTTCTGAACAAAGGACATGGTTGAATAACTAACAGCTTTATAAGCTAGAGAAAGTATATTTCTCCAGGGAGATCTAGAGATGTACTTCCCAAGACATGTCCTAGGGCACTAAAGATAAAACCTTCTCCGTAAACCCTCTAGAAACATTTACTTCTATCCCCCAAACCCTTCTTACTTTTTCTCCCTTTATTTCTCCGTCCCTCTCTCTCAGGCTGGGGCAGTAGGCCAGCACTCCTAAAAAAGCTGTCTGCTAATTTCAGGCTCCTTTCCTGTGATGCAACTTACTACATGCATAGGTAATACGTGGCTCTCACTGCATTGCCCTGTGGGAAGTGAGGGGTTAGGGAAATGACACAAAATATTGCTCTGGCTGCTGCTTTTGAAGTTAATAATAAACAATCTCAGTCTCTGATTCAAGGGAGTCTTGTGTCTTCTATCAGTGTGTGTGTTTGTACAGCTGTGGCAGTCTAACTTGTTAGCTCGTAAATAGTGTAAAACCTCAGATTCTTCAGTTCTGACTTAGCAAAGAGAAGCAAAAAGAAAGCCTGAATAATATAATGGACAGTGTCTTTAAATGTGATTCCATAATACATACAGAAATATTCTTCAAAGGACATTTCTTATATCAACCCTCTATAAAAAATAAGGGTTAACAATGCAAGGAAAAAAACATCAAGACGAAATGTTCATTTTAGTAATGTATTTCAGTGGAAATTATACATCTCAGCTGTATTTCTTTTTGACAAACTAAAGATACAGGAATAACGTTTATACTGCTTAGAGAATCCAGTAGGTAATAAACACAAAACATTTTTTACTTTCTCAAACATCAGGTATTATAATGGAGCCTTTTATAATTTCTCAGGCAATTCATAGCTGGACCTATCCCATGATTTCTGGAAATGTTAAAATCTTTGATGATGTAATGGATGTATTGTTTATTTTAGCCATCCATTTTCTCATCTTTTCAAAATAACCCAAATTTTGTTTGAGGATTCATCCTCTCCCCATTCTCTGGTCATATGGTCTGGATGGCAAGCAGGTCTTAGGTCAAACAGTGCATCCCATTCCTCTGCTTTAGAGGTATGCCTTTCTCTGAGAACCCCAGGACTTGGCCAGGAATGCTGGCACAAGGACTGTCATTCTTTGGGGCTTTATTGAACCTGGAAGGATGGAGTCCTGGGAACAGCTGCAAATCATCATATAACCATGAAGGGAAAGTCAGTCTGTGGATGGCGTCAATATAGAGGAAGCAGAGCCAGGATGGGTGGAAAGAGAACAACAGGACCCTGAAGGCATCTTTTGAGTACTTATACCCTGAAACCTTATCAACTCTGAATTGTTCAACTACATGAACTAATACATATTTTTGGCTTCACTCCCTTTGAGCCAAGGTTCTTCTCCCTTCAACAACAAGATGATTCACTCTCAGGTTTAGGTGCCAGGCTTGCAGGATTCCCAATCGTTTGTAACAAACATTTAGAATGCTTTGAATAATGCCCAAGTGGAAAAACCCAGAGTTCTATGCCACAAAGTTTAGGAAAAAAGAAACTGGTCCTAAAAAAGTTTTAAGAGCTGTTGCCCTTAACAAAATATAACAGAGCTTCAATAAAACAGTGTAGAACCTGTAATTTGAAATACACTGGATGTTGGTGGATCTATCAAAATGAGTTTATGGTTGAATACATTCAAATGTGTTAAGTCAAATAAAGATTGTCTTGGAAACACAGCAAGGTTATGGGGGGGAAAAGAACAAAACAATCATTTTTAAGGCTTACAGGATTCTTTTTAGGTTTGACATAAGTGGTCATCTGTATGCTAATATTTAGGTTGAATCATTTGAAATTTAGTTTCATAAAGCTCAATCAAATAACCAAGTAGGGAAAAAGCCCACATTACCACCTCTTTCAGATTTATTTAAATCAGAATATATACACTATATTGAAAAAAGACCAAACCATTCATTTCTTATCCAACTATTCTTATTTCATATGTAAGATAACCAAATGTGCTACATTTTCAAATCTTGCAATTTCAAAAGTTTCTTTAAAAAAGAGGCTATATCTTGTGCAAATGTTAATATAAACTCACCTGCACGTTATAGAGGGGCTGTTTTGGTGCATTAACTTCCCTCAGCAAACGATGCGATATGCCCCTTAACTCTAGAAGTCTACAAGCAAGCTGGGGATGCAGAAGTTTGGCCACTGATTTGGAGGATCTGGATATGCTGTTTAATCCTTGAATTAATGTTCCTCGGTTGATCCTTGCTAAGGCGACAGCCATTCTGATTTTGGACGTTTTCTGCCTGGGTTCTCTTTTCTGGAAAATAAGCCTCTAAAAAGTGACTGATGTGTGATTCTCCCATGAATTATTACAACTTACTCCAGACTGAGACCAAGTACGACCTAACAGCATATTATGCACGGGCCTATGCATATACTCAGTGTCCAATAATTATATCCCACCCCTAAATCTTTGAATAAATGTATGATTTTTGCCTCAGCATAAATACCCAGAATTTAAGTTACTAGCCAAAAGACCTAAAATTTTCATTTTTCTCTCTGGGTTTATTTTTGCATTGATTTTTTTTTTAAAGAGAGCTTTCAAAAGTAAGCAGTTCTTATTCAAATATTACTCAATGTTTGAATTATTCAAACAATAATCCTTATTCAAAACTGTTACAAATATTTCCCCAGTTTATTTTAAAAATGTAAATGATTAAAGCATTCATACATAATGCACAGTACAATTTAAAAAAACAAAACAAAACAAATTCCCTACACTAATTAACAAGCTTAAGGAACTTTTATTTCTAAAAACTTCAAAACTTATGAGCGTTCTGACAGAAAAAATTTGTGGCATTAGCAAAACATATGACATGTAGATCTTTCCTTGCTGTACCAGAAAGTGAACCGTAGAGAAATTACTTATAATGTGGTCAGACTGCATTCCAGGCAATAGCAAGTATAGTTGCCATTATTCATTTAAGCAATTTTATGGGCTATTCTGGGTTTTTCATATATGACTGGGGGGGGGAACTAATGGTTTATAATACAAATAAGCAACTTTGAGTCTCTACTGAATCCAAATATATATATATGTATGTACAAAACGTCTTTTAGGTGGAGTGTTTTGGCCTACAATGAGCAACATATAGTTGCATTAAGAGCTAATGTACTGTGTATTTCCTTTAAATGCCATTACCCTGAAGAAACAATTTTATTATCGCTGTTTTTGTCATTGAAGTTCAGTGCTGCTCTTACCGTTTTTTAGCCTTTGTGACTGGAGATCACCGAAATTGTACTAGTCTGTCAATGAGGATGTACATCTGCAGCACCTGGTGTCACATTATGGTTTCATCTGTTAATGTGACTGAAAAAGTCCCATTAGCCCACATTTGGTCTCAGCCCTCCTAGGCAATACGAACAGGAGGAAGCAACTGGAGTTATGGGGTCTAGAACTGTGGCAATTCCAAGCCAATTTAGAGCAGAGCAACCCCTAAAAGCAGTTATATGGTTCGTAAACCAAGCAAAATAAGATTGCACATGGGTGCAATCACTTGATACTGTATCTTGGTTTCCAGCACACTGGTGAGTGAAACCATGATGATCTGCACTATCCAAACCTCCTACACACAGATTCAATTTCTCTTGTGATCTTATGCTTTGCTTCACTGATTTGCCTTCCTAACTCCTCCTGAAATTGGAGTAGCTAGGATGTTTGGTTTTACTTCTGATTTAGCTTACTGTGTTTTCTCTCATAATTTATAGTCAAAAGGTGAGGGCCCTGTTGCCAGGGCGAACAAGAGTGGGATGTGGGCAGTTCCACCATGCTGAAATTTTGTCTACGCAGTCATTCAGTGTTTTAAGGACTCTTCATTTTTGCAGATGAAACACTAAATTCATGAAATTTCCCTCTCCTTGTTTTGTGTCTTTACAAAATCTTGGTGATCCGTACTTGTCGGCCTGGATTCACTGACTTTACTCAGGTATTTCTGTTAACTAATCTTGACTCATTTCCCCAAACACTATACTAGATTGATCCACTCAACCTTCCCCCCTTTTACAAGACTCTCTTTCTAAATATTTACCTGTGTAGAGAAATAAGCCTATTTGTAATTGATAATCCATGAATCAAAACCCTCCTATAAGATCGTATAACTTGTATTGACAAAAATATAGCATTTATGATAAACAATATTTTTAAAAATTCAGGTGTGCATTACAATAACACTTCCATGCACTTTGTATTATATTTCTCATTTTAGTATTGTCATAAATTCATAGCTCTTTCCAACAGACTCAACTTGTTCCTAGTTAACATCATCTTTGTTTCCTTTTAACGCTGAAATCATTACAATTTAATGACTGTGCTTCCCTTTATGGTTTTTTTTTAAGATTTTATTTATTTATCTGACAGAGAGAGGTAGCACAAGCAGGGGAAGCAGCAGGCAAAGAGAGAGGGAGAAGCAGACTCCCGCTGAGCAGGAAGTCCACTGTGGAATTCTATCCCAGGACTCTGGGATCATGACCTGAGCCAAAGGCAGACGCTTACCCGACTGAGCCATTCAGGTACCTCTACCTTCATGGTTTTTAAAATGCTCTCCTTTTTTAATATGTTCATAGATATCTCTGAATCTCTGAAATATTTCCTCTAGCAACAAAATATTTCTGACCATCTTTATTTTCCTGATACAAAACATATAATCAACTTGTTCCCAAGAAGACCATTACTGCTTTTCAGAACAGTACTAAAAACCAAATCTAGACACTGAGGTGCATGTAAAGTAGTTTTGTGTGCGTGCGTGCATGTGTGTGTGGCTCTGAGTATAGAAAAGAAACAACAGAGGAGAAGCTACTTACAGTCCTGGAGATGCAGAATTAGATTTTCCTCTTTTAAGGAAAAAAATAGTCACCAGTTTATAGTGATGATTCGAATTCACTCTTGTCTTCAGTGCATTTTAAAAATAGGCTCTGGTAGAAAATTTGTTCAATAAAAGGGTTTTTTCCCTTTTTTTGAGCTATCAGCTTTTCCCTTTGTCTACTATGTATGCTATATATTTTACTACCAAGCCATGTGTCTAAATTTAAATGCTGACCCCAAATGAAGAAGTGCCCATTTCTTTTCCCTGGTTTATTTTGTTTTGACTCTTGTCCTAAGCATCCTGGAATTGGCTGCAAAATGTGCAAGTCTGCATGATTCTTCTTGTCATCATTATCACCAGAGTATGTTACCGAATGTGAGAAAAGAAATTCCAATCCCACCCCCTACCCGCCACCACCACCTCAGAGACACACAAAGGCAATGATCATTTACTATAAGAAACCTAGTATCAATCAGATTGTTTCAAGAATCCTGCTCCAAATTTCACTATTTGAGCCCCATTCTTCGAATATATCCTGCTTTCCTATTTTCTTTTTTTTTCTAGAGACATACCCATCTCTCTATCATCAGCAGTTTTAATGCTGAACTCCAATTTCTATTACATCAGCTTTTTACTACTCTACATTCAAAAAACCAGCCTGTCAGCAAATCTTATTCAATTCTTTCTCTGAATAGTCCTAGAATTTGACCACTTCTCACTACCCCCAATGCCAACACTCAGTCCACTGCATTTATATACCATCTC
The DNA here is from genome assembly GCA_003697995.1 of Taxidea taxus jeffersonii. NCBI lineage: Eukaryota > Metazoa > Chordata > Mammalia > Carnivora > Mustelidae > Taxidea > Taxidea taxus. The sequence goes on along the minus strand of RCUC01069880.1, from coordinate 14,525 downwards.
TTCTCTAGACTAGTAAATTAGCCTCCTCAATGGTCTCTCTGCTTCTGTCCTCATCTATGTTCATTGTATTCCTCAATGCCTCCGCAAAAGAGATACAATTAAAACTTAGATCCTATCCTGCTTTTCTGCTCTGCTGCTCTAGTGGCTTCCTACTATACTCAGTGTAAAAGCCAAATTACAAACAGTGGTCTGCAAAGCCCTACAAGAGTTGTCTTTTCTTTACCTCCCCAACTGCACTGTGTTTTTCTCTCCTTTTCCTCCTCACTATTTGTTGAGCTTGTTAAATATACTCTCACCTCAGGGATTTAGCACTAGCTACTATGCCATTTGATTCTTCTCTGAATCAAACTCTGAGGTTTACTCCCTTGCTTCCCTCAAGTCTTAATTCAAGAATTCCTTTCTCGGGACGCCTGGGTGGCTCAGTTGGTTAAGCAGATGCCTTCGGCTCAGGTCATGATCCCGGCGTCCTGGGATCGAGTCCCACATCGGGCTCCTTGCTTGGCAGGGAGCCTGCTTCTCCCTCTGCCTCTGCCTGCCACTCTGTCTGCCTGTGCTCGCTCTCTCTCTCTCTAACAAATAAATAAATAAAATCTTAAAAAAAAAAAGAATTCCTTTCTCACTAAGACCCTCTTGGTCACCCTACCTTAATGGTCAATTGTTCTCCTTGTCCCTATTTCATATCTCCTCTAAATTTCTTCTTTTTCTTAAGACCTACCATTAACATAATATGTAGTTTATTTTCCCTGTTTCTTGTTTTCCTACTTGGCTAGGATGTAAGTTCTATGACAGATGTGTTTTATATCTATTTGGATTACTGATATTTCCCCAGTACCTAGAATAGGATCTGGCACATAGTAGGGTACTCTATATTTGTTGAAATGAATGAATGAAGAGTATCAGAAAATACAACAAATTAACATAGAGAAATAGAGAAATATACTAAATATTAAATTAGAAACCACCCTGAAAGTTTTCAGTGTACAATGTGCTCTGTAACTTTCACAATTATGATGGTGCCCCATAGAAACAACTCACCAAAACAAAAAATGTAACTGAATTACAGAACACAGTCCTACTCTCCTCATATTTAGAAATTCTATACCAATAAAAGTAATTTCCAGACGTCACCGGTGCAGCCCCAGGAGTTTAGTCCTACATGTTAAGAAAAAAAAAAAAAAAAGGAAGCAGCCAAGAGAATTCAGAAAAGTATATATACAGTTATAAAAATCCAAAGTTTGGTATGGATTAATATGTTCCGCTTACAACTCCCTATTTTATTTTAAAGATTTTATTCATTTGTCAGAGAGAAGGAGAGAGAGCACAAGCAGGGGGAGCAGCAGGCAGAGGAAGAAGACTCCCCACTGAGTGAGGAGTCCAATATGTGGGACTCCATCCCAGAGCATCAGGATCATGACCTGAGCCAAAGGCAGATGCTTAACTAAGTGAGCCACTCAGGCATCCCACAACTCCTAATTTTATAGTATAAGGTTAAGTGCAAGATAATTACAGAATAAAACACATAATTACTTTTCATAATTAAAACCACAAAAATTGACCTTATTTACCACAAAAGATTTCTTTCATTCAAGTAAAGATCTTCTAAATTAAAACTTTTTAGTTTCCTAATTGTAAAATACAATTTTTCATTTGTTCAAATGTACAAGTTTAATATTTTTAAATCCTTATATGGAAATCATTTGTAACTTGCAAATGAAAACCTTTAAAAATCACTTTTTTGCTAAAGGAAGTAGATACTGATGGTACTGGGGTCTGTGTTGGATTGGGGAGTACATGACGTCAGAAGCCATGACCTCAAACCAAGATTCTAAAATTAACTTCCCTCAGTCCCAGGAAGAAAATTTCCTTCAAAATCATTAGCCATGAAGAACTATTTAATAACCACTATTCTGGATATATCCCTCTATAAAAATCTCACCATTACTCCCACCAATCTTTTGTTTGTTTCTGGCCAGCAAGATGGCCTTTTCCTAAATAAATAAATGCCTACAACTTTTTTAAAAAGTTTTAAATACTAATCATGATTTAAAATCCAACCCAATTAATTAAAACCCTCTAAAGTTTTCTTAAAACCACTCCTTTCAGGATGTTTGGGAATTATGGATCATCTCCAAAATAATCAGATTTGTAGCATTTACAATCCGACCTTTTAAAAAAAGTTAATTGAAGTATTAGCATTGTTTTCTGAATAATTTATTTTTGAAGTACAAGTAACTTCAATCTGTTCCAATATCCCCTAAGAACTTGGATTTCTTGCCAATGTCAGCAAAGTAAACGGTGGAAAAAGAACAATGTGAGTGTGTTGAAAATGAGAAATAAAGTAACTATGTTTATATTATTCTCTGAATGAGGTAAAGTTCTTATAAGTAAATAACTTAAATGAGTTGGAAAGAGGAACTCAGAGTTCTTTCTTTGGGATCAGAATATCAACCTATTTCACTATTAAACCAAATTTATGGCTCTAATGATAATGAGGCTATTCAGGGGGTAGGAAGAGATGAAGGAAATTACAAAGAAAGTTGCAACTTCTTAGATTATTAAACCCAGTTCCTTTAATGTTGCCAATGGTGAAAGAACCACAACTTTGAAGGGGAAACAGGGCTTTCCAGACTGTACCAGCCTTAGCCATTTTATATCCTGGACCAAGCATGGTCACCTGCCCATTCCTTCTCTAACACTCCAGTGCATACTCAAGAAAAATCTCCAACATTTGAAAAGACTTTTTTTTTTAATTTTTAAAATTTATTTATTTATTTATTTATTTGACAGAGAGAGAGAGAGAGAGAGATCACAAGTAGGCAGAGAGAGAGAGAGAGAGAGGAAGAAGCAGGCTCCCCACCGAGCAGAGAGCCCAATGCAGGACTCGATCACAGAACCCTGAGATCATGACCCCAGCCAAAGTCAGAGGCTTAACCCAATGAGCCACCCAGGTGCCCAAAAAGACTTTATACTAAAACTGGGGGAATGAAATAGGGGAAAGCAATTAGACACCGAGTCTAAGATACAGATTTATAAAATCTGGTTTGCGGTCTGGAGCTTTTAAGCCTCATTCTATCCTACTGAGTGAACCACCATTGGGATGCCATCTTACACTAGGTATCCAGATATCTACACTTCAGTATCCACCTTCCTCAAAGTCTAGACTCAAGGCTCATGCCATTGGTTCATATTTACTTGATATTCTGGGAACATGCTACGCTGTTTCACACTTTTTGTCCTAACTGACACTGTTTCCTCTGCTCCTGTCTACTTACCCTATCCCTTTTTTTACTTTGAAAATTCATATTCGTTATCTGAAACCCAATTTAAGCATCCTTCCTCCAAAAAGCCTTCTCTGACCATCCTAGCTAGAGCAATTCATTCCTCTAAGTTGGATTTACCTCTTACTATATTCTAAAACAATTATTTGTTTACAGTTTTGTCTTGATTACATTAAGCTAATTGACTGAAAGTATCCTGTCTTTTCTCTGTATTCCCTCTCCCCAGGCCCAACCACTAGGAAAGTATTTAGTAAATGTCTGATGCCTGGTTGTCTGGATGAATGGTTAAAAGTGGCTCTAATATTTCTCCTTTGGAATGAAATATATAGACTTTGTGATTACTGTGTTAGTCAGAGAGCTTTTTTGTTTACTTCCAGGTTTTGGCTATGTTCCTCATGTTTGACATTGCCAAAACTCTGATATCTGGATGAGGAAATTATTACTGTATCATGTAACTTTACAACATATTCTATTCCAACTGTGGTCTAGATGATTAAATATACTTTTCCATTAAGAGCTGTGTACTTTTAAGTAAATTAGGTTACAAGATATTACTTTCCTGATGAGATGTCTCAGAATTCTTTACCTATTCCCTCTTTTATTCCCAGTATTTTATGTGTCTCAAATCCTTTTGGGAACAAAGGTCATATAAAACATATGGATATATGCTTTGCTTAATCTGATATCACTATTTTCCTCCACATTAAAACATACACTCATACCACATTTACCTTACCATTATCATAATTTATGTCAGTTATTTTTTCCAGTGATTTAATTGCCATAGATTTTAGTTAAAATATATCTAGGTGTTTTCCTGATTTTTATATTAAGCAAATCTTTTTTTTTTATATTAAGCAAATCTTAAGCAGAAGTAGCAAACCACATACATTACAATTGTGGCTATGAAAGAGCTCCACATTTCCAATCTAACAGCACAGTGATTTTCTTTAAACTTAATTTATCTACCTCATTTCTTTGTGCATCTTTCTGCTTTCCATAGACCCACCCAGTAAGATTTGAAATTTGTTCTTCTGAGGCAAAATTAATTTCTTCCTAAGCCTCAGGCACTGACCTCAAAGTCAAGCATTAAATAATGGATGTTAAAAATACAATATACTTTTTATAATCCTTTTCAAAGTTATGAAATCACATTACCTGATTAGACTGTGATAATCTTAGGATGGTAGGGAATTCATCTTTAAACTCATCCATAAGGTCCATGATGACTTTCTGGATTCCCTCCACTGAAACAAAAAGAAATTAGGGGGACAAAAGAGCTTAGCGAAAATCATCACCTAACCACAATTCAAAAGAACATGGGACGCTGGGTCCACTTTGTAAATGCCTGGGAAAGCAAATAATCCTTAGGGGATGTTATTCCCCATTGTATCCCACACCCATATCCCCTTTACAACAAGATTACATATACTTCTTCCAGAAAAGTTCCTCAACACCTGCCCACATATCCACCCAACAGGTTTGATTGGCATGACAAATTCTTGCTTGAGTTCCTAGTGCTTGGAAATTTGCAGGCCAGGGCAACACTTGTCCTACTCTGCCATTAGTGAGGGATGAAGGTACCCTTCCACTCAGGAAAGCAGGCAAGGACAGAACCTACAGCTCATTGCCAGAATTCTTTGTTACTGCACAATGGGGCTCTGAGAGCTTGTTACAGAATCTTCTGAAATTGCTCTGGCAGTGAGAAGAGGAAGAAATGTGTTTGAAGGCATAAGGGGAGGAGAAAGGAGAATGAAAAATAAACCATACTAAGGAGTTCTGCATTGTGTGGAATTTTGCCCCAACTTCTACAGTGATACCTCAATTAATGGATCACCTGAGGACAAGGCTTCCTTTGAAAAGAGTTGGCATATGGTTTAAAAGAAATGCTACACATATGAGGCCAAGAGGAAAAGAAAACCAGCAGTTATTTCAGAAAGACTTCTGAACAGATTGTTTTCCTTCACTCAAATAAAGATCACTAGGTCAACCACAAGCAAAATTATAAAATCTAAAAAAAAAATTATAAAATCTATGGTTTCTCTTATTTAAAAGTCCTCCTCCCCCTTCCTCTTCTATCTCTTCCTCATCTTTTTCCCTCCTAGTATTATCCTACTTCATTCTTTTCCATTTATCAAATATAGGAAGAACTTCATATCATGTGGATTTGATTGAATACCTAGTTAATATTTTAGTGTGGATGAATTCAGAGTTGATTAACACAAATCTCATTTTAATTTGAAGCCTTTACATCTGATTATAGCTAGACCACTCTCTTCAGCAAGCATAAGCTGTGGATTTATTCATTGGAGCTGTCTAGGAAAGAGAACAATGTTCATCAGAAAACTTCTCTATCATGTGAATCCTGCCAGATCCCTACCCTCAGTTTGTCTTTAGTCCTAATTTGTCTGAGAACACTCTTCACTGCATCACAAACACTTCTCTTAACCTTAGAAGAACATGCTTCCCTCCATCATGACCTTAATGTTTAAGATAATTATACCCTTAATATGTGGAAACTGCAATCCACTGCCAGAAAGAAAATCTTATTAGACAATGATGAAAGTCTGTAAGAAATGTAACCCTTTATTTGTCCTATTATGATATGTGCCTATCAGAATTTACCCCAGAGGAAGAGTTGGTGTCCCTTCTTTCTTTGGTCTTCTTCCCTGTTTTCCACTCTCACTGACACCCCTATGTTCTTTTCACACATCTGCCCATCTCCTGATGTCTGTCCTAGTTACCAATTGATTTCATCCAGTTTTTTTTCTCTTTTATTAGCTCTCACCCTCCTAAGCATCTTATGAAATTAACAAATCTACAAGAAAAAAGAGGTTCTCAAGCTAATATTGCCCACACCTAGAGCATAACCAAACGCTGTGTCATGTTAACAAAGTTCTTATTGTCTGCTTTCTTAATGACTCTCCTTGGGAGAGGAGTGATGAAAAAAAGACAGAGGGTCATGAGATTTCAAAAAATCCCACCCTGCCACACTTATTTTATATTTGTGACCATATCTGATCATATTACAGGTTTGACTTAATTTAATTATACCTATGTCCTTATGTATCTTATGTTATTTCAGGTAATAAAGTTAGACAAAGTAAATAATGTTAATGGTTATCTTTTTTGGCTATAATGTTATTCTTTATAGCTCATAATACAGTGCTCCATACTTACAAATATTAACTGGAAAAGGTTACAAATACCTCCAAATTTTGTAACATCCCTTCAAACTATTTGTATTTAAAAGGCTTTAATACAGAAAGAAGAGAATCTCTGATTTGCACAAAGCTTGGAAGAAAATGAACATTTTATACCATAAGCGAAAGCAATATAAGCTTAATTAGAAAATAAAGAGTTTTGGGATTCAGTCAGACTCTGATTTGAATTCCAACTCTATCACTTACCTACCTACCAGGCTGTGTAACCTTGGGCAAATTCCTTAACCTAAATTTTACATTTCAAAAGGTGACAGAAGGGGCGCCTGGGTGGCTTAGTGGGTTAAGCCTCTGCCTTCAGCTAGGGTCATGGTCTCAGGGTCCTGGAATCAAGCCCCTCATCGGGCTCTCTGCTCTGCAAGGAGCCTACTTCTCTGTCTCTCTCTGCCTGCCTCTCTACCTGCTTGTGATCTCTCTCTGTCAAATAAATAAATAAAATCTTAAAAAAAGAAGTGACAGAATTTATTTAACAGACCAGATATGTTCGATAAATGTCAACCATTGGTAAATATACAACAGCTACTTTGCAATTTAAAAGACTTTATTTATTTATTTGAGATAGCATGAGAGCTAGAGAGAGAGAGAGTGTGTGTGTGTGTGTCCGGGTGGGGTGGAGGGGGGCTGGGGTAAAGGGAGAGGGAGAAGCAGGCTCTCCACTGAGCAGCGAGCTGGACCCAGGGTTCCATCCCAGGACCCTGAGATCATGACCAGAGCTGAAGAAGGCAGACTCCTAACCGACTGAGGCATTTAGGCACCCCTATCTACAATAGCTACTTTGCTTTGAGAAAGTTTGCAAAATTTGGGTGAAAAGTCAATACTGAGTTTTCCCTGTTCACATGGGTTTCAGCCTGTTTTGATTTTGCACACAACTGGCTGGAATCCTGATAACCATCCTAACTAGATCCTTCCCTCAAACCTACTTCAAATTCAAATGATATGGACCTATACTTCTGATTTCAAGTATTATGTCAAGTCTCAAGAACAGTTTCTTTTTTTTTTTATAATTTATTTATTTTTTTTTATTTATTTGGCACACAGAGAGAGATCACAAGTAGGCAGAGAGGCAGGCAGAGAGAGAGGAGGAAACAGGCTCCCTGCTGAGCAGAGAGCCCAATGAGGGGCTAGATCCCAGGACCCTGAGATCATGACCTGAGCCGAAAGCAGAGGCTTAACCCACTGAGCCACCTAGGCGCCCCTCAAGAACAACTTCTTTAAGATTCATCCTTGGCCCAGTCAAGGATTTGGACTGGAAGCCACCTCCTTTGGGTGCCAACTCACAAGTGGATTAGTTCTGTCCATCCCAGTGCTAAGTACCTCCAGCTCATAGCATGTTCTGAGACTATGTAAATGTTTAATAATGTCAAAATAATTTTTTAAGATTGATTTATTTGAGAGAGAGCACGTGTGAGCAGGGGGGAGAGAAAGAGAGAGAGAATTTGTATGTAGACTTCCCGCTGAGCATGACTGGGGCAAGATCCCAGGACCCTGAGATCATGACCTGAGCCGAAACAGTTTCGACTGAGCCACCCAGGTGCCCCTCAAAGTAATTTTAAAAATCATTATCTGAAGGAATATATATACATATATATATACGTATCCATATATATATACACACACCATAGGCTTTTTATCAGTCTGCCGCATCAGTTGTCCAACATCTGAGGACCTGTCTGAGCCTTTAACAGTCTTGTGTGTGTGTGTGTGTGTGTGTGTGTGTGTGTGTATAAGACTGCAGGATCCTTCTAGGAGAGAACACAGATTTAATTACATTGGCCAGCTCTGACAAAGCCAGTCAAGTAATAATGCCTTAATTATCTTGGGAGAAGAATGATTTTGAGCATAGAGTGGTGCATGTCACTCAGCTCTATCCTTAGTCTCACATTCAATAGGGATTCAGAGTAGATGGAATGAAAAGAGACACCTTACAGTCTTACTAAGCTTTCCTAAGGCAGTGCTCACAAATTAGCTGTACAGTCAGGGTACTGCTCCCACAGGAAAAAAAAAGGAGGGGAGAGGCATTTTCAGGACGACTTTGCCAAAGATCTTTGGCTCTTTGTGTCATTGCATTAGCAGTGGTCCTTATTGTGAGGATGCAGTGTCCAGAACAGAGCCAAAACTGAAGCAGTGCCCAAGGGAGACATCGTGATATCCACAGTAGTTACAAATGCCAAGCAGATGCTACCTGCAAGGCAGCTGACCAGATTTGTTCTTAATAATTAGATGCTCTTTGGGAATTCCCTAAAATGCTTGGAGGGAAGGGAGCAGATTCAAGCCTTTGGAGAGATTTGAAGTTCTGCAAGTGGGGCAAAGCCAGTAAAGTATAGGTTACTATTATTCTTGAGATCCCTCTTGTAATCATAAATTGACCAAGCTTGGGAAATCCTGGGTCACAAGAGAAAGTGTATAGACTTTCTCATTATAGTAAGAACTTGAGGCAGCTTGTGTATGTAACTTTAATGGATGTTTGTAACTTTAATCATTTGAAATGTGCTAGGGGAACTTTTTCTTTAAAAGTAACTGTAGATAAAATTCATCTGTAGGGTAAATTATCATATTTTTAATGCCAAAAATAAATACCTGTTATATGTCTTGCAAACACAGATTTTTTAACAATGTTTCAAAATAGGTATATTTATAGCACCTTGTTTCTTAAAAATTCTTTAATAATTATATTCTAAACTTCCATTTGGGTCCCATTAAAATAGCCTTGGCAAGCCCAATGGAAGTCTTCAAATAGTTATAATAAAGTGGCAGGACATATAGGAGACAGAATCTGCAACGTTAGCATTACTGTACAATTGTGGGAATTGCTGAGATTGGTTAGATGGTAGGAAGATGAGAAGGCCAGACTCATTTGTTGTCTGTTTCCCCCATCACAATATTAGCTCCATGAGTTCAGGGTCTTTGGTTAGTTCAAGGCTATAGTCCCCAAACCAGGATGGTACTTTTATGCACTTTTGTAATTTTTCAGTATTAAAATGAATATTTCCTGAATGAATATAATCAAACCTATTATTTGCATCACAGGTAGGATGAAAAATTTTACCATTATGAAATTCATCATGGAGTCAACCAACTGACATGTAAATACAGGACACCTAAGACACATTACACACACATACACACATACACATACACATACACACACACATTTATCACACATTATGGGAAGAACATGCTTCCCCACATATAAAGCACTACATTTTTATTTATGTTATCTGTCATAGTGAATACTAGATCATGTGACATGTCCTAATTAACTGAAATAATTATTTTAGTATGATCTCAATCATTAAGAAATAGAAAACAGAAATGATGAGAACATTTGTCTTTGATTTCCCTTTCTGCTTTTTTTTGGTAAATAATGCGGGGTAGATTAATTGCAGTCAATTACACTGTATATCTGAGAATAGAAAATAAAAGTGTGCACATTAATGTGTGTAGTAGTGATAAATGTGTGGGTAAAGTAAATAAAACTATCTAAAGCAGTAGAGATCAAAAGAATATATACATAAAAGCTTTCAAAATATTTATTTTTAAAAAATAATCACTCAAACTGAAAAAAATTGAAAAAAATAGCTGTATATAAAATTTTTTATAACACATAGAAATGATTTAATTCCAGTGACTTTAGAACACAGTTCAGACACTGCAAGGACAAAAAGAACTAAAAAAGACATTTTAAATTTCATTCAGTCATTTTCTTGGTACTATTATTATTAGTTTTGTTATTTGAAATTATTTTCCTTATAGTGCAGGATAAAATTTTTTATTTAATAACATTAAGAATCAAGAATTTCAGTATAAGAGGAAAAAAAAGACCTAATCAGAAAACCAAACAACAAAGTAAAACACTGTAATGGTAAACAGAATTGAAAATGATCTTTAAAAATGTATTTCTCCCATCCAAGTACTAACCAGGCCCGACCCTGCTTAGCTTCCGAGATCAGATGAGATCGGGCGTGTTCAGGGTGGTATGGCCGTAGACAGAAAACCAAACAACAAAGTAAAACACTGTAAGGGTAAACAGAATTGAAAATGATCTTTAAAAATGTATTTCTTCTTGGTGTATGGACTGGAATGGCTAGAAACATTGCCAATTCAGTAGAAAAGAACACTCCTAGTACCTAGAATCTGGGCTTTAATATCATTCCTCACTACAATGAACTAGGACTCCTTGAATAAACAGCTGATATCAGGTCTGGGGCAGGAGAAGTACAAGATGAACCAGGGAGATCTCAAGCCAGAAAGGAAAGAAGTTTTTGAATATTAATGGGATCCCATTAAAAGAACACAGAAGGGGTGCCTGGATGGCTCAGTTAGTTGGGCATATGCCTTTGGCGCTGGTCATGATCCCAGGGTCCTGGGGTGGAGCCCTGTGTGGGGCTCCCTCCTCAGTGGGAGGCCTGCTTCTCCCTCTCCTACTCTTCCTGTTCATGTTCCCTCGTTCACTGTTTCTCTCTCTGTCAAATAAATAAATAAAATCTTAATAAATAAATAAATACATAAATAAACACAGAAGTCAGCTTAAAGGGACTCCTACTGGTCTCAGAGCAATCGGCCATTATCATACGAATGCAGTGGTCAATACAACATTATTATTTATGGGATGAACAGATATACTGTGTCTCCTAATATCATGTAAATTTAAGTATACATCATCTATGACATGCTATAGCCAAAAATGTTCCAACTTAATCTAACTTTAAATCTATGTTCTAGTTTCTCAGAGATACAGATAACCCACAACCTATATCAGTGCTTCTTGAACTGCAGTGGAAATCCAATACCCTTATAAATTAAAAGTAAATTATCCTTTTTTAAAAAAGATTTATTTATTTATTTGACAGACAGAGATCACAAGTAGGCAGAGAGGCAGGCAGAGAGAGAGGGGGAAGCAGGCTCCCCACTGAGCAGAGAGCCCGATGCGGGGCTCAATCCCAGGACCCTGGGATCATGATCTGAGCTGAGGCTTTAACCCATTGAGCCACCCAGGTGCCCCAAAAGTAAATTATCTTAAAAAATAAAATTTATATTTAAGAAATGATTTTTATTTTTTATTTTTCTATATTCATATAGTCAAACGAAACTATCTTTCTTTATAAAACATGGTTTTCCTGTTAATGAAGTTTCTCCAGGCCCTAAATTAGACATAGTCTCCCAGATTTTTTTTCTTTACAAATTAATTTTAGAAAATTTTTAATTCATCTTTGCTTCATTTTTAATAGGTTATTGTTTCCTTCCATCTGACTATCCAGTTGTTTTGATACTACTGATTAAACTATTGTTCTCACTGATGTGAAATACGACTCCTACCACACACACATATATTGGGAACTATTGCTGGACTTTCTATTCTGGTCCACTGATCTATTTCTATGTCATTATAATACTAATTTAACTACAGTGACTTTGTAGTATGTTTTATTTTCTGTTAAGGAAAGTCTCTGCTACTCTTCTCTTTTATTCTACTATTTCTAGTGGAGTTCCTCATCCCCTGCTCCCAGGCTGTTTTTCCACTAATCTCTTAAGATTTTCCATGTTTTCACTGTCATCAAGGGGCAAAAAATAATTAAACGTTTCTTTTTCCATGCCCATACCAATTATTTTATTATCTTATTTAACTGCATTCACTAGGACTTCCAAAAATAATGTTGAGTAACAATGATTATGGAAGGGATACCTAGCTTATTCCTGTTTTCAATTAAAACATTTTCAATATTTTACTGCTTACCAAAAAACCAATAGCAAGTGTTATTCTAAACAATCTTTATCATATTTCTATGCCCCTTCTGGTTTTGTTCTTTCTACTAGGAATGGTTGTTGAATTTCATCAACTTCCATCTCATAATCTATGGGCATGATCACTTTTTTCCCCCTCAGTGTGTTGATATAAGAAATTCAGTATTAGCTTTCCTGATATTAGAATCATCTTCGCATTCCTGGAAAAGAATGCACATTTGTTGATAGCATATAATTCCTTTGATATTTTGTAGAATGAAGATGATAATTGTAGAATGAAGAAAATGAGAGCAACTCCAACATCTATTAACTACAGAATAAATAAATAATATATCCACAATAGTTACTATACAGCAGTAAAAATGAATAATGAAAATAATGAAAAACCAATAATGTTCAAACATAATGAAAAAGATAACTAGTTATTCCATGTAATTCTACATAATTATAAAAAAGAAAATTATGTTCACTCAACAGTGCCAAAAATGAATACAGTAAATGATGCAATCTACTTTTTATTTTGGCCCAAAACTTTAACAGCAAGTTGATGACACCTCTTTGAAGTGGAGCCCAGACAAGACTTAATTCACTAAGTGTGAATATATGTAAACTCGCCATGAGACTACATTTATTTTCAGCCAGTACCAAGCAATCCTCTTAGGTATTTCTAAGCTACTTTATACACAAATAATTCTTATATGTTAAAAGACTAATAAGTTGCCCATAGTCCTAAATTATGAAGATTATATATAACATTTATGTAAGTAACAAAGCTCTTAATTTAAAATAAAGTCTTTCTGACCAATGATTTAAATTTTACTTGCCTAATTTGTGGTTTTCACTCATTTTTTACATGAATAAGTAAGTTTCAATAAAACTCAAAACTAAATATGTCCAATATGTGTTATGTAGGCAGAAGATGGGAAAGTGGAGAACTCTTTGTTTTTTTCTTTTAAAGAGGTGTATTAAAGCCAGATTTTATTTTTCGTTCTATACAGAGAGATAGAATGGTTACATAGGCCATATATAAGTATTACTGTCTCAATCTACAAATGATAAGCCAGGCTCTGAAAATTTTAGAGAATATCTGCAAACCAGCAAATGATAGAACAAAGACTCTTACTAGATTCTCTATCCCAAATTTTTAATTCTTTCACCACACATATTACCTTCTTCAGTTAGAGTGAGTGGCTTTCAATATCAGGGCAAAAATACGATCAAGAGGAGAAATATTCTGAGATAGTCTAAGAAGTTTAGAAAAGATAGAGATTATCAGAAATTCTATTATGGATAGCTTTCACCTTTTCAAGAAAAATCTGAGAGTCCACTGCATCCCAGGCACATGGGATACAAAAATGAACAAAGAAAGTCCTTATTATTATTTTTTTTAAGATTTCATTTATTTATTTAACAGAGAGAGAGAGATCACAAGTAGGCAGAGAGGCAGGCAGAGAGAGAGAGAGGGAAGCAGGCTCCCTGCTGAGCAGAGAGCCCAAGGACCCTGAGATCATGACCTGAGCCTAAGGCAGAGGCTTAACCCACTGAGCCACCCAGGTGCCCAGAAAGTCCTTATTCTAAATAAAGGAGCACAAAGTATAACACAGACATATTCAGGGACAATTATGATAAAATATAAATGCAACAAGATGGACATACATAGAATGTTGTTCCTTGCAAGCAAGAGGCAGGGCACCGGCCTTGGGTGGCCAAAGAATCATAAAAGATTTCTTCTAATTAACAAACATCAGGTCCTGTGTTAAAAGCTGGAGATGATAATAAAACAGATTGGATCACAGCTCTCCTTGACCTTGCATAAGAAAATACTATAAACAAACAAGCAAATAAATGAGGTCATTCCATGTACTAATAAATGTTATACTGGAAATGAAATACGTCAATATACAGATAAGACTGGGTTACTATAAACGTTAAGGAAGAACTCCCATGAGAAAATGAAAAGGACCTGAGACGTCAAGGGTGTATACCACTTTGAAAAGCCACTGCTCAGTGTTTAAGGCCAAAATCAATACTTTAAAAAAAAACAAAACTATCTTTATCTTCAACATAACGTTTACTTTCAAGGTAATGGTATAATTTCGCCCAAACTCAAAATCTCTTGATTCAAGTTTCATCTTTCCCCAGTTTAAAAAATAAGAAAAAAGATCCCTTTTCCTTTCAATAAACAAAGCTGCCCTCAGCAGAGACTAGCCTGTGGTTAGAGACTATGGAATGCTGATGACCCTGAGGGCTGTCCTCACCTCCACCTGCTCTCCAGGAAGTGCCC
>RCUC01069878.1:0-17650 GCA_003697995.1 Taxidea taxus jeffersonii | reverse complement strand
TATCCAAAGCTCCGCTACCAACTGTGGCTGCCTCTTGCCAAGCAGACCAGCTTGAAGACAGAAATGGTGTTCTCTTGCCCTCTTATCTCTCTCGCTAGCTAATTCAGTAAAAGTTGAGATCAATGGTTTCTGTGATTCTGTTTTTGCATTTTTCCTAAAATTCCAAAGTCCTAACGCAACCTGGAATGGACGATGTTCACACACGATTCTCTCCCTGTAAGAACATGGATGTACAAAGGAAGAAATATCCTTACACATCAGGGCACCTCTCTCCCACTCGTCTTTCCACTCCTCAGGGTTCCTTCCTTTGTTTCAGGAGGAGGGAGGCCGCAGGGGAAAATGGAAGGGACTTTATGGGGGGGGGGGGGGTGTGAGAAATGCGAGACCTACGCAAGGGAAGGGTCTGGCTGACACTCACATATTTGCACAGCATTTCGCCAGAACGTGGCATCTCTGTCACGCAACACTGACCGTCCTGGCCTGAAAGGCATCAGACACAGCGGGAAGGATGGGGTCTTCGAAAGTGCCATTCACTGTGTGCTTCAGAGACGCCACTCTCAACGGGAGCCTCCTGCATGGTCCTCGCTGCTTCCGGGGCCGGAAGTGGGGCAAGGAGTGGGTAACTCAGCACACTCCCTTCTTCATTTTGCCACCTGAGTTTTCAGGAGCCACGTGGGATCTGAGGCACATGTACTGTTCCTCAGGAGTGAACGATGTGGAAAATCTCCTGAGCTGAGGGACCAGGCACTAAATATAGGCGCAACAAAAGCTGAGCTTGCTAAGATTTGCCTTCGTGGTGACAGCGTGCTCTGGTTTGTTGCCTGTGGGCTTTGGCTGTTTTCACAGCAGTTATTTTCTTTCGGTGCCCGGAAAGGTAGCCTCTCTCCCGGGCTTCTAGCCCCTCTGCAAGGGACAGGGGAGGTTCGGAGTCTCAGACGCCGACAACCTGGCATTCCCGAAAGCCTGGCTCCTGGGGCAGGGCGGGAGCAGAGGACTTCTCGCGAGAGCTCAAGGGGGCGGTGGGAGCTGAGGGCTTCTCACGACAGCTCCGGAAGAGCGGGAGAGCCCGACGGAAGCATAAAATCGGCCCCTCTGAGGAGCCTTGTTTGTGCTGATTTTTTGCTCCTTCTCCTTCCAGGCCTGACCATTTCCACGTCCCCCCAACCCATTACATTCCCATCTCTTTCTCTGATGAAAGAAAATTGATCCATTTTTGCTAAATGCAAAATTTAAGTCTTCTCTATGACAGGATTAAAATAGGAGGCCTGATTTTTCAGACCGGAGGCTGCCAAAGATTTTTTTGATCACACCCTATGCGGGCAGAATTCGTTGACCCAGTAGCCCAATCTCTGTAAATATATTGCTACCGATACAAAAATACAGCACCATCGATACATAAATATAGAAAATATTGTATATTTATGTTATATAAATATGTCATTTATATTCCATTTTTACATGATATACACTTTGTATTAATATATTTCACTGTTACATATACCATAAGATATACATAAATAGAGAAGCCTTTAAAATGAGCTCAATATAAAATGCTGTATTTTCAAGTATCTTGCTAATTGTGGTGGCTTTATACTATGATTAGCCATATTTTAAGTGCACCCTATACATTTAGGGCAAGGCTCACTGTTCATGACACTGGAAGTAAATCTCGAGTAGTCTTGTAAATCATTTCAGAATCTCTTGACTGACGTCTAGCCTATCTGATGACTTTGGCAGTGATTTTCTCTCACGATTCGGATGACAGCACGCCTGCTTGGCAGGACGGGTGTCAGCTCCACCGTTTTCATGCTGTTTGCCAGGCTTGCAATACTAGCATCATCCTAAAGTGATAGCACTTCTGTAGGAATCTTTGCAGGCCACTTACTCATTCTGCGAGGGTTCATTTAGTTAAAATTCTATCACCAAGTGGATCAACTGACATAACTGGTAACAGGGAAGTGTAGTATGTTGTAGTAAGTGTAGTATGCTGGGGGCAGGGAAGTCAGGGTGCCGCTGGGCAGCGGGAACCTCTCCCTCCCCTCAAGGGAACGCCTGTCCCTATATGTCTCTCTCTATATGGTGTTCCATTTCCTGAAACCCCAGCTTTCGGGAGATGGAGAGAGGGGCTGCTGCTGATCCCAGGGATGCTGACCCTCTCTCCTGAGCTAGTTTGGCCTGAGGGGTGGGGGGAGCGGGGCTGATGTGCTAGGAAGCCAGGAGGGGGAGGGGCTAGTAAGAGAAAGCCCAACCAAGGCCAGAACAGCAGCAGGCAAGGCCCCCGAGCCTCCTTCTGCTCCTGCCCATTTGGCAAAATCAAAGCAGGAGCAGTGCTCTGGGCACCCGGAGCTCGTTAACAGGCCTCCCACCATATGGATTCTGGGCGTGTTTCCCACTGGCAATATGGTGTCCATTCGCCGACACAAATGACCACAGCTCATTACTGGCCCCTCCACAAAGACTTCTTCTTCCACATGGTGGCTCCCCAGGGAGACTTCCTCTCCGGGGTGGATGGAGAGATGAGGTCACTGCAGTTCTCCTCCATCTTCATCTCCATCCTGCCATGTGCCTGACGGGTCGAGGACTCCTTTGTATGTGTCAGGCCTGCTGAATTATTAGGGTCCTCCTGGGTGCACATGAGCCCTGAGCAGTCC
Source organism: Taxidea taxus jeffersonii (assembly GCA_003697995.1). Lineage (NCBI taxonomy): Eukaryota > Metazoa > Chordata > Mammalia > Carnivora > Mustelidae > Taxidea > Taxidea taxus. The sequence goes on along the minus strand of RCUC01069878.1, from coordinate 14,999 downwards.
AGACACCTCATCTGGACATTCCAGGCTGCTAATCAAGCACTTTGTCATCTCAGCCGAGGCCCATGTGTGCTGTGCTTTGATGTGGTGATGCTGATGCGGGAACACAACCAACTCCGTGCAGTGAGCTGCATGCCGGCCAGTCCCAGCTTCTCTCAGTTACCTGGGCACATAGGCAGGTCCTTCTGGGTGGGGGGGTGCTTTACCCTGAGCTTTTACCTGGCTGGTCCTCTCTAAGCCTTAGCCTATATATCCTTCCTTACTTCTGCATCCACCTTCGACCCCGGGAAGACATCCCTGACCTTCAGACTGGGTTACGCCCCCTTGCTGTGTGCTCCCAGGTGTTCTTTAGAGACCACTTACCACATTGCACTATAATTTCTAGTTTTTATGTCTCTATCCCTTAAGTTTTTTGAAGTCAGAGATTTTTGCCTGTCATTATTTGTTTGTTCTGCGCATGTCACAAATGATGGTACACCGTGGGCTCACAATCCTACCCCATGAACAGAAGTTTGATAATATTACAGTATTGGCAAGGGTTTAGAGAAACAGTCACTTACGCCTTTTGTGGAAGTATCAATTGGTATATACTCTTTAAGGGACAATTTGGTAGTGTCTGTCAAAATTGAAATTTCATTCAGCAAAACATTTTTTTGAAAACTATCCTACATACACACACATATGTGCAAAGAAATAAATTCAAGGTTATTCACTGAAGTGTTGCTTATAGAGACAAAGACTGGAAACAATCTAAATATATTATGATACATCTATACATGAAATATTACCCATCTGCAAAACAGGAAGCATGTCAGCATGGGCTAACATGGACTAATTTTCAAATATACTGATATTTCAAGTAAAGTACAAAGCACTATGTATACAGTAGCTTCCAGCTGTGCTTGCCTTTTCCTTCCTTCTTTTCTCTTTCTTCTTCCTTCCTTCCTTTCTTTCTTTCTTCCTTGGGATGTATATACATATGTTTGTGTACGCTATGGTTGTACATGCTTAGAATACTGGGTGAGGAATACACAATAAAGTGAAAACAAAAGTTTTCTCTGGAAAAGCTACTTGGGCAAGGTGGGGGGAATCATTCATTTTCACTAATATCCATTAATTTTTTTTACAGTGGATGAATTATTTCTTCAATTAAAAAGGTTGGTTAAAATGAAACATAATGAACAAGCTAGATATTGTTGAATGAATGAATGTAGCACTGGGATTTTAATTGTGGCTGTGTCCTGCTAAGCTTGGGAAGAGTTAGAGCATAGACACACTCCCTCAGGGGTACAAGAAATTGCTTTACTTTAACAAGAAAGCAGTCATCATCAGCCGCTGCGTGTGGAGGTGCGGCCAGCAGAGGGCGCCCCAGCCGGCACAAGGACCAGCCAGGCTGATTCCTCTGCAACTGGTAGAAAGTTTCTTTGGGAGGAAGAGTACATTCTTATCTGGGGAAATACATAATGGGGTTGGAGGAGAGATGAGTTATTAAGAAATGAATATCTGGATGGGGCTGTGGCAAGCCCATGGCTTTCCCCACAGCAGTAGAGCCAAGGGTTTTATTTCTGCATAGAGACAAAGTGGTACAGTGGAAACAGCCCTGGAGATGAGTCAGCATCATCCCTGGCACATTACTTAGCTCCTCTGGGCCCCAGTGCACTCGTCTGGGCACGATGAGCAATAACTCATCAGGGTTATCATGGAGCGTCAGGGAGAGGGCTTCACCATGTCCTCAGGGCCAGGCCCTGGCCAATGGCAAATGTATAGTGCCTGGGCACCACCTAATTGGGTGGATCTGGGGAAGCTTCCTGCCTTTCGTGGGAATCTGTTTTCTCACCTATAAAATAAAAGGGTTTGACTAGCCTAGAGGGCTTAGCTTCCCTAAGTGGAGATAGCTTTGAGAAGTTGGTGAATGCTTTGGACACGTGTCTCCAGAAAAATGCCATATGCCCCTCCCCACCTCGACATTTGCAAACCATTTCAAGAGGTTCCTGGATTCTGTGGAACCTTCTGTGGACTCAGGCTGAGCATTGCCGGACTTGCCACTTCTAACACTAATATCCTGGTTTGCATCCTAGGAATACAATTCTGGGTCAGCTCTATAGATGAAAGCCAGATTAAGTAAATTGGCACAAAAGGATGAAAAAAGAAAGCACGCTTACTGGGTTCTTGCTGGCCTCGTTAGAAGTGTGTGCCTGTGCACTTGTCTGCAGGTGTTCTCACCTTATTCCACTGATGACATATTAGGGGGCTTAGAGAGGTTGAACGTTTGGCTGAGGTTACACAGCTTTCAGAAGGGATTATGAAATCAGCCAGTATGGAATGAAATGTACTGGGAGTCTCTGTGCTGGGCTTGGGGTATAGGGTAGTGAACAGAGTAGTTTAGGCTTCTATGCCCATGGGGTTTTCGTAGTCTAATGTGGGAGTCAGAGGCCAAAATTTCTGTAAATTCCTCTCTCTTTCTCTCCTTGGTGATCAAGTTTAGTGGACAGGCACCTGCAGTAGTGAATGAAGGAAGATGAGCAGTCAAGAAAGGCCTCTCAGGGGACGGGGTAGTATCTATGTAAGGAAGGAGGCAACCTTTTGAAGAGCTGGGCAATGGGGGGTGTTCCAGGCAGGGAGAAAGCCCTCTGATGCAGGAAAGAGTGGTTTATTCAGTGGACCGAGAATTGTCCCCAGTGCTCTCAGGAATGGTGGAGGAAGGGAAACGTAGTAACAGAGACCGAGGAGGTGGGCAGAAGCCAGATCACATGAATCTCTGTAGCTGTGCTACAGAGTTGTAATTTTATTGTAAGCAGTGTGGAGTGATGGAAGCATCTGAAGTCAGCAAATCTAACTTACGTTCTGAAATTAATGGCTGTGTGGTACAGAGTTGATGGCTGAGAGGTAAAAAGAAATGTCTTTATTATAATTCTCAGTGGTACTCAAAGGGATTGGGGCCACCTTTTGGGATGTTTCAGAAATCTGGGGGACATTTTTGGTCGACGAGATAATGGTGCTGGGCTCTGTTGGTATACTGTATGGCCGGGGCCCAGAGATACTACACGTCATGCAGTGAAAGAGATGCTTCTCCTCAGTAAGGAATCGTCCTGCATCTTACCCGACCTCTGAATATTCCCACTGGGTATGAGTGGAGGTGGAAAAGCCTGCTTATAACGAACTGAGTTTGGATCTTAAATCTTCTTTACATATTGTTAAGAAGAAAACCGCAGGCATCAAAGGGTGTTATTTGTTCCTAAAACGGTGCTCAGGACATAATCTAACTTCACTTTCAACCTCCCCCAGAAATGTAGTCTTAACGGGTCCATCAGGAAGTTTTCAGTCAGGGCTGCTGAATCTGCCACTGCCACTTGAGCCCTCTCCATTCCTCAGAGAGATGGGGTCATCTGTGTGATAAGACCTCTCACTTTTCCCCCTAAAGGAAAGCCACCTTGCCTAAAACAATCTTTTTCCTTTGCTGATAATTTCTCGCCCCATCCTCCTCTTACAGAAACTTCAGTTATTGTACATCTCCTTGGAGCCCCCTCTACTTGCAGAATTCATTCATTTAATAAGCAATTAGATCCTTAAACTTCACTCCATTGAATTTTTGTAATTTGTAACAATATACACTCAAAGTATTTTTGGTGCTTTTCCAGGGAAATTGAGGAAACTTTGTTTCCAAGATTTGTGGGCCATTTCAAGAAATCCATTTACTGACATTTAAGCTTCAGAGCTTCTCCCTTCCAGGGCGGGTTTTGTGGCCATGACCTTCAGAGTGGTTCACATTCCTTCTTTAGGTCTTGTAGCGCAGTTGTCCCTAAATCTTTACAGTTTGAAGTTATTTTTATTATTAACTAATTCCCTTTTATTTCTCCTTCATATTATGTCATTGTATTGATTTTTAAATTGTTAGCTGGGTTGGTTTGTTAAATTATATAAGAATTTCACTTCAGGGGTGCCTGGGTGCCTCAGTGGGCTAAGCCTCTGCCTTCGGCTCAGGTCATGATCTCAGGGTTCTAGGATCAAGACCTGTACCCGGCTCTCTGCTCAGCAGGGAGCCTGCTTTCTCCTCTCTCTCTCTCTCTGCCTGTCTCTCTGCCTACTTGTGATCTCTCTCTCTCTCTCTCTCTGTCAAATAAATAAATAAAATCTTAAAAAAAAAAAAGAATTTCACTTCAGGATAGGAGGGTCATTGCAAATCTTTGCTCTAGAGAGTGTCTGGGTCTAAGGGAGTAGAGAACCCCTACTCTGACTTCTGCAGTGTGCACTGTTGGTAGCCTAGATTTAAAGAGGAGAAACAGAGGGTTGGAGAGGTTGAGGGACTTGCGCAAGGTCACACAGTTAATGGAGAGAAGAGCCTGTGGAGTCAAGCCCAAAGCTCCTTTGGAGATCCTTGTGATGGGGAGCGCTTACCCGTCCGAGCTCCTTGTCCTCCAAGGCCAGGACCCCTGTGCTCTCTGTAAACAGTTTCACCTTCACAGCAGGCAGTGCGTGGGTTGTTGAGAAGTCGCCCTGGGTGCCCCAGCTGCAGACAGAATCAGAAAGGTCAGTGCAGAGTCGTCTGCTTTGACAATGCTAAACTCAGCTGCCTTCCTCCCGAGTAGGGGGAATGCAGGGTTAACCCGAGGCAGCACTGGCTGTCACATCCCCCTCCCCTTGCCTCCCCTCCAAAGCTGCCAGAGTGACAAAAAGTGTTAATTAACTTGTTAGGCAAATGCAAGACAGATGCTCAGAAAGTTGCCACGGGTCTTCACAGAGCACTACAAGGAATCACTTGAAATTAGCATGAAATGGAGTTGTTGAGAACTTTTCCCCATGCATTTGCTATCCTTACAAATGATTTCAGGATTAGCACAAATATTTCCTTGTATCCTTTGAATCCCTAGTTCTTGGAAACTGCAGTTCTAGATTTTAAGACAGGGCTTCATTTGGTCAGAGCCAACACCTGACTTTAAAACCGCAATGTCAGTGTTGTGGGGAGGGGGGGGCATTTTCTCTAATATTCAAAGACGAGTTGAATAGAAGAATGGATGGAACTCAAAGGAGTGGAAGGTAGAAGGAGGAAAAGAGGGAAACATCCTTTCCTACTGGTCTGTGGGAATCCGAGTCTTAGATCTCCTCAGAGCAGAGGGTGGCTTAACTAGCATCTGGGTGGGGTGCCAGGCAGGGCGGGCATGAACCTCTGATGGGTTCCTCAGATGGGGCCTTTTCCTCTACTCATCATTGTTATCACAGAGCCCTACTATTCGTTCTGTACCTGCCATCAGTGCGGTCTTCCAGAAGTGTCCACTGGATTGCACTGAGCCCCCAGAGTGAAATCCAGACCCCTGTGTATAGTCTCCCACTTGCCTGCTCCATCCGGGGGTTTGGATTGCCCTGGGCTCCCAGGGTGCACTCAGACCCCTGGCGTATAGTCTCCCGCTTACCCACTCCTAACTGTGCCACCTCGGGGCCCCTCCAGGCATGCTTCCCTCTGTTGGCAATGCTTCTCCCCACCTAGCTGCCTCTTCAGAGCCCAGCTTCAATAACACCTTCCCATCCCTGGTCTCCCAGTCTAAATGTGGTCCAGTGTTAAACTCTCTGGAACATAGTGTTTCATTTTCTGTCCTAGCAATCAATGGATTTGTAATTACTTATTTCTGTGTGATTGTTCAACAGCTGAATCCTCTGATGGGGTGTTTTTTGCTTATGTTGCATACTTAGCATAGTGCTTAGCACATAGAACACACTTAAGAAATATTTGGTGAATAAATAAGTGATGCTAAATATACATTCTTTTGCAGAACTAGGAAACAGGAATAGATATAATTTTGTATAGAGGGTTTTTTTTCATTTAGCTTTATATGATGGCTAATGTCCATACTGTAAATTTTACATTAAAATATTATTTTTAATGACCCTGTAATATATAGTTCCTTATAGGTATATCATAATTTATTTAACCATTGTTCTATTATTGAGATGGGGCTAGACATGACTTTTTAAACTTCATCTTTGATTATTTCCTTGGGCAATATCAATAAACATTATGCTGTTCTTACAATGCTGCAGGAATTCTGCTCATCAATGAACACTTTCCGTCTTGGGACACCGATTCCCAAAATGCTTTCCACAAAGGTGGCAACCATCATCCTAGCATCTGGGAATGAGTGCAAATCACAGTGCTTCTTGCCTTCATGGGGTGCCCCTATTCACTTTTCCTCTGGCTTACTTTGTCTTTGGTGTTTTCATGGGCATTTCTTTGGCAAATAGCAGGTTTGAATATATTATTGTTTGTTGGTTTTATTTCTTCTTTTGTGAATGATAGAAATGACTTCTAGTCTCCATGTTGTGCTCAAATAAATCCTGTTGATTAAACTCAAAGATGTGAGGAATCTAGAGAAAGCTGACAAGATAGCACCAAAAAAATGGAGGTAAGGAGGAGCCCAGATTGGGACCCAAGGGATAAAAAGTCATTGAGGAAACCCAACAGTCATGACTAAGAAAGGGAGAAGACATGCAAAAGGACAGAAGACAGAACAAGAAACAACAGATTCCAAACACAACAGCACAATGTTAGATGTACAGATAGAAGCTCCTAATTTTGGTCATCAGCTGCTGCAAAAGCCTTCTAAGACAGGGACTCAATTTACTAGCAAAAGCAACATGACAAAGTATAGGGTTTTGAGTCAGACACCTTTATTTCCAATTATGGTTAGTCATTTACGAACTGTAGGACTTAAGGCAAGTAATCAATGTCCCTGTTCCTCAGAATGCCCAGCTATAAAGTGGCCTCATTTCAGAGTAGTGAAATAATAAAGATAAATAAAAATAAGATAAAGATAAATAAATAAAAGTAAGGATAAAAAAAGAAAAAGTAAATAGTAACAAGCTTGAAAGAGCATGAGAACCCAACAAGTTTTGGCTACCATTCCTCCCCAAGATAAGGATATGTAAGATATATTCTAGTAACTATGATGATCACTTCTATTTTGTGTTATCCATTCAAAACATATTAAGAATCTATGATGTTGCCTTCCTACTATACAATGTAAGTAGTAAAACAGTTATTATCATCCCCATTTCACAGATGAGAAAAATGAGAAGAAACTCAAGATCCTGACCCTTTTATTCCAGTGAATTTTGACCAAGCTGGCTAGAACCCAAATCCCTTAATTCCCATGTTATAGCTCTCCCTGCTGATACTGTCATAATTATCAATAATAAGCATTATTAATAATTAGACATACTGGCAAAAACCATGATCATTAATTTACTCTTTGTGATGAATTATGTTATTAATGTCTTTGGGCATTTATCATGATTGGTCATGGAGATGAGGAAGATTCCTTCTGGAAATCAAGAGTTCTGGAATGAGATGCCTTTACATCAAGCCACAAAGAGGCCTTGATCTCAGCGTGCTAGGGGTCCCCCACACTGTGTCTCTAGGATACTGTTGTTGGGACTGGTTTGTAGGATTTTACTGGCCTGCTCAGTAGGCACTAACTCAGTCTGGCTGGACCCCTCCTACTACCCAAGGATGCTCAGCTCATCATACATTCAACATGACTCAGACTGTGGGGCAGAGTGAGGCCTCCATCCTGTCAGCTGGATGCAATTCAAGCCGCTGGAGGCTGCCCTGACGGCCCAGTCCCTTTGGATACTGAGTGGCTTTTCCTTTCCCCCAGACCTGCAGCTGTGCTTTTGGCTTCCCACCATGACCCTTGGCTCACCTCAAGTTTTTAGGTCACTGCTGAGTCCTGATTTATCCATCGGATTTCAAAATGGCAGCCTGGCCCAGTGAAGCAGGCCAAAAGAGAAAAGTCTCCCATCTAATCCAGATGGGCTATGTCATTTTCAAGGCCTGTGCAAAATGAAAATGTGGGGCTCCTTTTTCAAAAAGCAGGAGAAAGTGCCACTAAAGGTACTAAGGTATAGAGTCTCTCTCTCAGAGTAGTTCTGCTCAAATGCGTGCTCCATTGTTCCACTGAACTTCACTTAACAAACAGGTTCAAGGATAAAGTGATTTCAAGATGACAATGCAGAGCATTAAACCAAACACTGGTCCGAGTGTAGGGCCTGTGTAGTTGCATGAGTCACAAGTCCTTGAATAAGGTTGTGGGTTCAATGACACCCAGTCTGTTTAGCTGGGACTGAGGATGGGTGATGCAGGGGAAAATGACTGTCACTGGTGTTAACATAAACCTTCACCCTTCACTATAGTCCTTGGACTTTGTAAAAGAATGACTCCTGACTTCCTTTTGTAGATGCTTCCTATTCATAGAAGACCCAGGGAGATTTAATTACAAGCACTCTTTCCTGTCCCTTGCCCCTTTGGAAAAAAAAAAGTCATAGAAATGTCCACTCTTCCTCTTTTTCCAGCCACAGAGAGACCTCCCTTTACAACAAACACCTAATATTTATTCAGAGATTACTATGTGCTAGGCAGAAATTTCTCTCTCGAAAGTGTTACTTAAGCATACATGCATTTTACTTTTTTAAGTCCTCTTGGCCATCCTGTGAAAAGCTTATAATGGTTACTCTCACAGTCCCAGACAAGAAACTCAGACTCAGACAGGCTATCATGTGTCCAGGATCACACACAGGGAGCAAATGGCAGTCTGACTTCACAACCCAAACTGAACCGGGGCACCATACGCCCTTCCTCTCACGTTCCACCAGCTCACTGCTCTGTGTCTTGACCCAGTTAAATCAGTTACCTCTGTAACTCAAAGAGAAAGTTCAGATAGGACTTCAGGCCACTAAGGCTTCTCAGTTTAGATTTATTTCACATGTTCCATCTACTTCGCAGAGGGCTACCTACCCTATAGATAAATTAGTCAGTGGTGGAAGCATCCAAAGTCTTGGCCTTTTGGTGAGGCCACACATCATGAAATGGATCTATTTCTCAATGTTGTCTTTTTCTCTGCTCATTTCTTTTGCTTTGCGGTGCACTGACTGTGGTTATTAAGATGGATACCTCTTCTTAAAAGTTTCCCAGAACTGAAATACAATTGCAGTTTGATTTGAAAAGACCAGAGGTTGATACTATTTATTGCAAGCAGCATTCGGGGAGGTTAACGAACTTCTTGCTGAACACAAGTAGATAAAGTAAAGAGGGTGTCTCCCTCTTTTGTGACCTCATCATATCTGCTGGTATAATCACACCATACAGCTAGCTTACAGAAAAGCCAAAAATAGTCACCAATTAGCAAATGCTTAAAGTTTGCCAGGCCCCGGGCTGAGTGCTTTTCATGGATTATCTCATTTAATCCTTCTGACTGCTCTATGAGGTATATTCTGTTATTATCCCCACTTTATAAATGGAGAAACTAGGACTTGGGGAGGTTAAGTAACTGGACCACGGTTTCAGGCTGTCACAGAGCCATGCTTCAAATGCATAAGGTTTCTGACCCCAGAGCCTATGCATGAAACCATAGAGCTTCACTGCCTCTCAGTAACTCATAAGACAGTATCATAGTATAGTCTGACAATTATCTTTGTGTGTATCTGGCTCTCTCTCCAGATAATGAACACCTCAGGGGCCGGGAGCATGGCATGATTTTTTTTTTTTTAATCTCTTGCACCAAGCACAGGGCCTGGCACAAAACAAATACTTATTTAATGACTAGGAGGAAGCGACAATTTCAGAATAATCATGTCCACCAAATTCAGGGGATTGTGGAGACATGTGACATTTGGGATAACCAAGGGCATGACTCCCTCCTTTAAGCAAAACTGAGACCTTTATCTCCTTAGAGATAAGAAGATTTTTAGGAGGACACCAACTCTCGCAGTGCACACTGAGGCTGGCAGCATGCAGTGAAGACCCAGCAGACCAACGAGGGTTAACAGACTCTAGAAAGGCAATCACTCAGAGTGGCACCTCCAAATATAAAGGAACACATATTGAGACGTGTGAGTCTGTTCCCAACCAAGTACCTTTTACAAGAGGGTGGGGAATAAATACAGGAACAGTCCAGCTGGCGAACCTACACGCTCTCTGTGGCCCTGGGTGAAACTCTGACTTCTCCTGCTTTAAGGATCATACCTCTAAGTAGCCCTTCATTTCCTTCTTCATTTAGAAAATACTTCCTGGGGCGCCTGGGTGGCTCAGTGGGTTAAGCCACTGCCTTCGGCTCAAGTCATGATCTCAGGGTCCTGGGATCGAGTCCCGCATTGGGATCTCTGCTCAACAGGGAGCCTGCTTCCCTCTCTCTCTCTTTGCCTGCCTCTCTGCCTACTTGTGATCTCTCTGTCAAATAAATAAATAAAATCTTAAAAAAAAAAAAAAAAAAGAAAATACTTCCTGCATGTCCTACCATGCGCAAGTCACTGTGTTAGGAGCTGCTGTGGATCCAGCACAGGTGAAGGAGAAGGAGACATCAGTACTCAGGGATATTGTGTTTTATCTGCAGAGATATCCGATGCAGAAATGATAAACCTTATTAGAGTGAGTTTAAGCCTTGATTTTCACATCTTTTTTTTTTTTTTAAGATTTTATTTATTTATTTGACAGAGAGACACAGTGAGAGAGGGAACACAAACAGGAGGAGTGGGAGAGGGAGAAGCAGGCTTCCTGCTGAGCAGGGAGCCTGATGTGGGGCTCGATCCCAAGACCCCGGGATCATGACCTGAGCCAAAAGGCAGACACTTAACGACTGAGCCACCCAGGCGCCCCTGATTTTCACATCTTTAATTAGGGATAAGAATAGTACTGACCCCAGAGGATTGATGGATGAATAACTAGGAGATAAGCTATTGTATATACATTGCTCAACTCAATACCCAGCACTTGGAAAATGCTAAAAAAAATGTCTTTCATTGTAGGATTATAGATCAGGGGTTAGTAAACTCCATCCCAGGGCCAAGTCTAGCCAAATATCTGCTTATGTACAGCCGATGAGCTAGGAATGGTTTTTCCATTTTTAAATGACTGAAAATCATCGGAAGAAGAATATTTTGTAGCATATAAAAATTACATGAAATTCAAATTTTAATGCCCATCAATAAAGTTTTATTAGGACACAGCTATGTTCACCCCATACCATACACACCACCCATGTTGCTTTTGCACTTCAAAGGCAGAGTGGAGTAGTTACGACAGAGACCATCTGGCCAACCAGCCTAAATTATTTACTTTCTGATCCGTTATAGAAAAAGCATGCTGACCCCTGATAGACACAGTGAAACTGCGTTCAATCTAATGGGGATACTTTTATTTTCATTAGCAGATCAGAAGGAAGTGGGCTCACTGGGGCACATCCACGAAGATAAATGGTAAGCATGCACTTACAAGGACAGCTTAGCCCATGGTGATTCCATTTGCTGCTTTAAATTCCTCATGGAGCTCTCTCTAGCACTCTCAGTGTATTGGGAAATTGGGGATTGCGTATCATAGCATTTCAGACACGTGGTGCCCAAATGCTGCTTCCAGACCCACCTGAGCTGGCTGACTCATTTTGTCACACTACATCATTATTAATAGCAAATAATAAACATGAGTAGCAGATAATTCATATTTTGGGGGGCTGGGGATGACTTTTAAAATCACAGCACATTATTTCTCCAAACTTATTCCACAGTGCCGCTGCTTTGAAATGGAGCACTTTGATCTGGGAGAGAAAATAAGGGAGAGGACTATGCTCGGGTAGAGGGAAGGAGAAATCTACTGCAAAGCAACCCTCTACTGTGTGTTTGGAGAGCATCTGCTTCATCGCAGCCCCATCTCTGTTTACTATTTAAAGCCTCTTATTTGCGGAAGCCTCCTCAGACCATATGTTATCAACAAATGTTGCTAATCAAATACACACAGTAATTTTCATTAGAATTTCCTCCACTCCCCTCCCCCCATGAACAAAAAACAACATTTGCCACAAAGGGAATATACCTCCCAAAATGACAGTAAACATCCACCACAAACCTTTGACAACAGAGTGTTATTTACAAATGCATATGTGAATAAGCCAAGACAACACATCCACTTTAGGCAAATAAGGGCCCTTAGAGAATTGGATTTTGTGCAGGTTGGTCTTGGGGGATGATGTCATTAGTTGCCATGGCAATGCTCAGCATAAGGCCATAATTCATGCCACAGAGACAGGATTTGCATTTATTCAAGGTATATGGCTCATGTGAGCTGAGTGTTAAATTGGTGTGGTTCTTAAAATTAACTGTGAGCTTTAACAAGGGAGAACTGTCATTTCAGGGAATGAAAGTGCCTCGGTCCCGTTGCTAAGAGGGAAAGTTAATAATTGCCTGGAGACAACGGCATTAAAATCTTCTGGCCTGCCTTTCAGGCAGACTGCATGATACTCTACGCCAAGCGAATCAATTGTGCCATCACAGTGTGTCTCATGGAAACTAATTGATAGGATGTGATTCGGGCCCCTTAATGTACCAGAAGAGCTAAACTACCTCTTATCTACATAAATGAGGCATTTGCCTTGTAGAAATTGGGTTGTCTGCAAGGCAGAGAGAGGAAGGCTCTGGCTCATCTACTTGATATTTCCACTGGAATGTCTCCTCTCCAGGAATCTGAAATCAAATGTATCCAAACCTCGGCTTTCACTTTCTCCCTCACATCTGTTCCTCTAAGGCTTCCCTGCCTTCGCCAAAAGGAACTGCCAGTTTCCTGGACTTCACTCTTGTTTTCTCCTCTTCACCCTTCGTCCACTTCATTGTCATCAGGTCTTTCATACCTCCTACAATTATCACACATTGCCATGGAGGAAAATAAATCAGAAGAGGGAGGTTGGAAGAGCCAGGAAGAGAGTGGGCCAGGGGGGTATTAGCAGATGGGAGGGAAGCAGAGGCTTGCAATGTGCCTGAGTGGTGGGGCTAACCCACCAGTGCCTTGGTCATCATCAGAAGCAGAGCCTTCTCTAGGGAGCTGTTACTGCTCCAGGCTGCATCCAAGATGCAGGAACAGGCCTGAGCCCAACCCATGGTTTGGAGCCAAGACCAACCAAACCCACATTTTGAAGCAGTGAAGTAGAGCCACCCAGCTGAGCCTGGCATGAATCAGCCAACTCCCTCGATTTGCCCATGAGTGAAGGAAATAAATGACTACGGTTTTAAGCCACTGGGTTTTCAGATGGTTTGTTACCGAGTAATAGCCAACTGATACAGTACCTCTGTTTGATACTTAATCATATCATCCTGGTTCTACTCTGTGTTCTATAGTTTGGTCTGGAGTCTTCAGGTTGAAGAGCATATGCTGGAGAACCCAGATGTATCTTGTAGTCCTTTCATACTATTAAAAAGTTTATTACAACCACTCAATAAATGCCTGCCTCATGACCTTGCTGCCTTGGAAAAAATAGTTCCCAGCTCACACGTCCTCAGAAAATAGCCTCCCTGTTTGCCAGTCTCTCCACAGTGTGAGAATTGGACTGAGGTCTGATTGTGCTGGCTAAGGCTGCCAAAAGCACGGTCCGGGTCCCCTAATGAGCCAGAGTGTCAACACCTCCCAAGACCAAGGCAGGCAGCCAATGTCTCTCAAACCACTTGTGGTCAAGTGCTCCTAGAGGAAGCCCTCGGCACATCAAAGGTGCCCCCGCTCGAGCCTCCCGAGTGGAAAGCAATGACCATGAAGCCAACCTCAGCAGCACTGGAGTGCCCCCAGCATTTGTGGCTCTGACTGAGTGGGCACCCAAGCTGTGGTGGGCTCACAGAGGCACATTTGAGGGGGTCAGGCACAGCCATTCAGAGATTTGGCTGTCTTCCATGCAGCCAGCCCCATCCTGTGAGACCTCCTAGGTGTCTTTGATGGAGGGGATTATAGGAACTGTTGTTGGTTTTGCTTTCATGGGCTGGATTCCCGTCATCCCACAGAGAAGGATCCTTGAGGACACTGTTGTGAGCCATGCTTTTCTCTTCCCCTGGGACTGGTTTGTGGATTTGTTCTTTTTTTTCCCTCTGTTTCACATTTATGAGAAACCACTAGGAGTGGTCATGAATGCCAGGAGTCTCAAAGGGAATTGGTGAATGGGCCAGCTGGCCAAATGCCCCTCCGTACGAACTGAAGGCTGAAAGCATTGGGGAAATTGCTCTTGAAGCCAAAGGTATGGCATTGGCCCAATCTGGAGCCAGAGAATTGTCCTTCAAAAATGATAAAAAATGACAAATCCGAGTTGTAGAGAACTATCACCACTGCTCAAGCCATCTGGATCATCTCCTCTCATACCATCTCAGTAGAGAGAAAATACCACCCATAGTTCGAGAAAAATGTGGCTCTCCTTGCAGGGGCCACCAGGGTCCTCCACAGGGCCTAGCTACTCTTCCTTTGGGATCCCCACCCACACAATTTAAACATGCTAAAGGTACATCTTGTAAAAAATGTATTAAAAAACTGGATGAAAGTTGAATTGAATTGCAATCGACTAGTGGATATAGGTTAAATTAAGAAGACATTTAATGCAATATTATCTTTGATTTTGAAGTTATCTTTAAGAGTTAATCCATTCCCTTTTGAGGTTTCAATGGTTTCCTAGGCTCTTGAACATTATTTGGGCCCAGGCACTGTACCTACTTGAGTCTAGTGAAGAAGATGACTGCAAGGCCAGATATCTTGGGCCCAGATGTAACTAAAATGTCATGACTGGCACTGGTTTCACTCTGAAATAATACATTTGAAGGCTCACCAATTAATAAGAGCCAGAATTAACAATTTCCTTCAATTCTAACTTGCACACATTCCTAATAAAAATCAGTTTTATGTCCTCTGCCCAGGTAAAGAAAGCGGACAGATACTTCTGCCACACATTTCCACCTGTAAGGTCTGTGTACTCTCCTGTCTCAGTACCAGGGAGACGTAAACTTCCAGGAAAGTGCTCAACCAAGCATACCTGGAATGCCCACCACAAGGGTCCATCATTCAGCTCGGGACTGTTTTCTCACTTGCTATGGGTTTGATGGTTACAAAACTCATTTTCTTTAACTTCCTGGGTGGATAACAGTTGTAAAAACCTTTTAGTGCTTCTAAGGCTCTTACAAGTGTTAGTTAGATTTTCATAGTGGAGACTTTTTTTTTTTTTTTT
>RCUC01069877.1:0-21122 GCA_003697995.1 Taxidea taxus jeffersonii | reverse complement strand
CCAGCACCCCAAACAGCTCAGACACCCTAACAGCACAAGTGTGTATGGAAAAGCCAAATTCCTCTTTTAATAACGCTTCTTTTGATTAAAAAAAGAATGGAGAATATATAACAAGTATGAAAAGTTTCTAGAAGTGAATTAAAATGAACTACAACCCCTTGACTTAAGTTATGCTCATCGAAAGGGGCAGGATGTTACTGGTGCTTCATTATTTCAAGAATTCATCCTCTTACCCTCTACGTTCAGCTGCTAACATCTAGAAGAAAGCAAATCCTGCTCCCCGTCTTTGGCCAAGAGGACAAAAGCTCCCGACAAGAAAACAAGGCCTGGCTGAGGCTGACAGAGCTGATTCTGTTCCCACCTGGAGGGGAGGCCACTCAGAGACTGTGTGCTGGTATCCTGTGTGGCCGAGTTGGGCTGGCCCCTCTGTCTAGATGCTGCCATGTTTTGCAAAGGCTCCCACTGGCCCCCCGCCCCATCCGGCTTCCTCAGTATATCACTGACACACTCGTGTGCACACACTCACGTACTCCCACCACAGCATCACACTCATGCTTCCACACGCCCAACCACATTCATTGACACCCACAGTCACACTGATGGACCCAATTACACACTCGTGTCACACCAACATACATTTACACACTCAAAGACATGTTCACACACTCTCTCACATGCAACACACACACACACACACACACACACACACAAGGCAGTTACTTGCTCCTCCTTTCATATTCCCTTGTCCCCTGGAGAAAAGTCAGCAGGTGGCATTTACCACATAGAATGTAATTAATTATATAGTGTCTCTCCCCCCACCTCTGCGTCAGCCTGGAAACTTCCAAAACTTGCTCCTGTATCTCCGGCACAGTGCCTGGCACATGGTAGGTGCTCAACAGGGTTCACTGCATGAACTTTGGATGCCATAACTAAGGACTTTCATCTGAGGAGCAAGTTGTCCTCTCCCAGACATCGCCTCTCTCTCAGGCTGAAGTTACAACTGGCGGGAAAAAAATCTAAGGGAATTCCTCAGAAAAATGCCAGTTTCTATGGCAAGGTTCTGCCAGCTTAGCCCCAGCCTCTGCCTCTCCTGGGGTAGACACAGACAGACAGCACCCTGGGAGCCTTCCCTGTTCATCCCACATGTGACCTTGTGAGAAGAGCAGAGGGGACTTTGTCAGTTGAAGTGTGTGCCCACAGGTGACATCACCACTCGTCCGACCCCCAGCTTTAGAGAGCCAGAACGTTGACGTCAGCCCTCTGAACGCTGACCAATGCCAAGAGACCGAGACATACTTGTCAGTTTCATGCAGGACATTGGATTAACCGGAGTGGTTGATAAACTCAGAAGAGAAGAGAGCCTGGACAGGATGGGATGAGATGAGACAAGGTGGGCTCTGGAACATTTGCTCCAGCATTGGGCAGAGCAGACAGCAAAGGCGCCTCAGAGGCAGACCAAGGCCCACACAGTCACCTCAGCCTTCCTCTTGCTCAGTCAGCTCCAGGCCTCACCCAGGGCCCAGACTGCACACCATCCTGAGAGCACTGTCTCTTCCCTTCCCCCTGCCACCACAGCCACACCATACACTGATGGCAGGACAGTCTGTTCTCTACATATACACGCACACACACACACAGCCTGCAGAGCTAAGGCAGGTCCAGGACGTGGCAGTGGGGTAACAGGGTTTGGAACTGGGAGAAGGTGGAGTGGGGGAGGGCTTGGCCACAGGCTCCCTATGGTCAGAGCTGCATCACAGGAGCCTCGGGTCAGACAGGGAGAGAGGACGCTGGGGGCAGCGAGGAGGGCATCTCTGGTCAGATTAGGCCATCATCACACATCCCTGGTGCCATGCTATGCCATGTGACTCGGCCACCCCTCCTGGGTTCCCCACTGCACAAGAGCAGCCCAGGAGAGCAGGCTCCAAAAACCCCACCACACAGGGCTCACAGACGGGGCAAAGCAGGACCTACCCTCCTCCCCACCCGCAGGTACTGAATCTCTCTTCCTTCTGCAGGGCCAGCGCCAGGCAAGACCTTTGCTCCTTGGTGCTGCTTCCCTCACCTGAGCTGCAAGCCTGCTCTCCACCTTGGGACCCATTAGCATTTTTAAGGTTCTTACTCCAGTACACATCCTGTCCTGGGATTGTCTCTTCCTTGAGGCATTAGCACCTTCCACTTGCCTTTTATCACCCCAGCCCCGCCTGCCTGGGGTCAGCCTTCAATCCACAAGTGTCTGGGGGAGAGCCAGGAAGCCCGGTCACACTCCCTTCACAAGTCCATCCCTTTCTGTCGGAGGCATGTCCTGAGGTCCCAGGCCCCCTCCCACCTCCTCTCCCTCCCCCGCCTGCAAGAGGTGTTCCCATAATCAGTAGGCATCAGTCAGCTCTAATCAACCCCCTGTTTTGACTATTTTAGCAGCAATAAAAGGGCCATAAAGAGAAAGTCAGTGGGCCCTCTAGGAGCATGGATCCCCTTTGCTGTGATATAATCAAAAACACCAAGTGCTTCCTCAGAGCCTGAGTGACAGCCCTGGCCACGGAGCCATTGGAGGAAGCCTAATTATGCTATAAATTAAAGGGCTTTTTTTTTTAACCCAACATTATGACCTTTAATAAGATTGTTTTTACAACCGGCTGTCAATAAATCATGCAGGAGCACCAGTAAGAAGCATTCTCTGAGAACTTCTGCGAATTTCATTAGCTGCAGTTTATTTGGTTTGGGCGAGCTATGATGTTTTTTAAATCTCAAATTAAAGGCTCTGAACCATAAAAGCTAATTCAGAAAAATTCCTGTTTCAGCCTCTGAAAACAAGCTTCCCTAATTGCAGAAATTAGCCGAGATGTGGCCAGGCCAGGAGGTCATTAGTTGGGAAGCAATGACAAGTGGCCGAGACCTCACCAGGCCCGGCAGCCATGAGCCCCGTAGAGGCTGAGGGTGCCAGTTCCAGGGCCAACAGGCCCTATAGGGGCCAGCCCTAGGAGGTCCTCATCCTGAGGACTGCCGACCTCAGGAGGGACAGGCCAGCTCCCCCGCTGGGGCTGGAACCACCCCAGCCACCACGGCCAGTGTCCTCAGACCAACAGATTGGAAATCCACAAACTGTTTGGACCACCGCTCAGAACCTCTCCCCACCTAGCTTTCTTGACTTCAGTTCTCGTGCTCCTTGGAACACTAACATCAGCCGTATCCATGTAATAATCTTCCTGGAAGCTCTATAAAGAACAGGATATAAAAGTGGCAAATTCAGGGGTACCGGGGTGGCTCAGCCGGTAGAGCTTCCAACTCTTGGTGTCTTCTCAGGTCCTGATCTCATGGGTCATGAGATCGAGCCCTGTGTCAGGCTCCGTGCTCAGCGGGAGTCTGCTTGGATGTTCTCTCCCTCTGTGCCTTCCCCTACTCAGGCACTCTCTCTCAAACAAATACATAAATCTTTTTTTTTTTTTTTAAGTGGCAAATTCAGAGGCATCATATGACAAAGGAGTACAGAGTCAGCAGAGATGTGGCCAACAAAAGCAGAGAAGATGATGTGAGGTCTGCTGCCCATCTCTTAAGAAAGCAGGTGACGGGCCCCTGGGTGGCTCAGTTGGTTAAGCAACTGCCTTCAGCTCGGGTAAATTACTTCATCTTTCTGGGCCTCAGTTTCCTCATCTATAAAATGGGGCTATTCCAAGTAGTCTTCCCAGAGGCTTACTGTGCAGAAGAGGAAGCAGAGGCAGAGCTGGTGTCTGTCAGCTCTTAATAAACACCAGCTGGAGGCAATGGTAGTAAGAGGAACAACAGTATTTCCTTCTCTGAGTCTCAGCTTCACATTTTACAGAAAGAGAGTAGGACTAAAGGATTTCTGAGGACACTGCCATCACTGAATGGAACTGATCTAAAGAGACATAAACTCTCCTGCTCAAACCCCTCAAAGACTTCCCATTACCCACAGAATGAAGTCGAAGCTACTCAGAAGGAGCCTGTGTGGCTGGGTCCCTGCTTCCCTCCCAGGTCCCTCTCCTGCCACTGGCGGTCCCCACTGCTCAACAGAACTTGCATGCACAATATCCTCTGCCTCTGGGCTCAGGCACACAGTCTCCTCTCTGTCTGGCATCCCCCACCAGAGACTCTTCACCTGGCTAAGTCCTTCATCCAGATACCCGAAGTCGATTTTCCCCGGAAGCTCTCTAACCCCTCCTCCCAGCCCTCCACTCCCACAGGGTCTGCTGTAACACCTGCTACTTCCACGATCACAGACCTGGTCACCCCACACTAACAGTTTCCACCTTCACCAAAGCAGGCAGCAAAGACCACGTGTGTTTGTTTGTGTCGCCAAATCCCAAAACCATCCGTGGCATAGGATAGACCCTTAAAATATTGGTCACAGAAACGTTCGTGACATTGCATTCAGAGACAGAACACCAAGGAAAAAGCAATATGCAGAATACGTTATTTTATAAACAGATACTTGATTTGTAGCGAGGAGTTGGGTTTCTTTATTTGAATGAAGTGCTGATACTGAAGATTGTCACAAACTTTAATACCTCTTACCGTGGTCTTACGACCTGGTCATCATCTCCCTTTTCTCAGAGAATGAGTAGGGGAGATGAAGTAAAAATGCGACCTAATAGGTTGGACTGGGCCAGAAAGAATCACCTTTGAGAACCAGGAAAAATGGAGGCCAGGTCTTGGGTGGGTTCCATTCTCCACACCCCAACTTCCACACTCCTCCACACTCCCCCACCTGCCCAACTTCCACAGCCCAGGATTCTTTTCTCCTAGGGCAGAAACATCCATGGTTCTAAAATTTCCGAATGAAAACCATCCGTGAGGTTGTGCGTGGGAAATGAAGTGCCAGCACAGGGGCGTCAGTGACTGCGAAGAAATCATGGCATCGACACTGACCTGGGCCCCTTTGGTCTGCCTCATTAATCAGCTCCCCAGGTCATCGGGGTGTCTCGCCTCAGGCTCACAGGTCTGGTTTTTGTATAATACACATTTCCCCCAGTTTTTATTTCATCTGCTTTTTTCAAGCAGCCTTTCCATTATTTCTGAACATTTGAGTTTAAAAAAATGTAAATTACATACGCCTGTGGATTGACGTAATGTGAAAAGAAGGCGGCTGTTTCCCCTCCCTCCAAACAGGGACCGTGGTTTTTAAAACTAATAAACCTCCTAAACCTCATGAAGCCCACTTCAACCTTTTTAAATGGCTATTTTCAGAAAGGAAAAGGAAAAAGAAGCAGCTGGGAAACATGCTTGGGACAATGTCTTGGCAGGAGGGAGAATGACCCCAGCCAGTACAGATGGAATCTGTCCCCTCTCTCGGGTCCAAGACGGCAGCCCCATGAAGAGCCTGGGAAGGGAAGCCCCCCCCCCCCATGAGGGGATGAACCTCAGAAGTCCCCGCAGAGAAAAAGACCCAACAGACAGATGCAGGAGACAGGAATTTCATGGTCCAGAGAGGCTCTGGCTCTGGAGAAGGTGGGAGCAGAAGGATCAAGAGGGACATAGGAGGGATCAGTTTGACACCCAAATTGGGATGGTGAGTGGGAGGCACCGGTAGGAGCAGAGAGTGAGGAAGCTAGCCGGGAAGTGGTCAACAGTGTCTCCCTTCTCTAGAAACAGGAATTTAATATGGAGGAGACCACAGAGTTGGGGATTACTGCCAGAGCGGAGATCTGAAATTGCTCCAGGGAGACAACAAAAGCCACATGTAAAGACTGATCCAACCTCTAATGGGTGCAAGACTCTCCTGTTTTTGATACCCACAGAGGAGGGTCCCACTCCAGAACCATTAGAGATAGAATTAAGGGTCACTTTCCTTATCCCAGAGGATGCTGGCCCTCTACTCAGGCGTTGGGTCTTGTTCTGCCTACAGCCCTGAACCAAATGCCTGGCAGAGAAACACACAGAAGGCATCCAACATGAATAGAATGAATGAATGAGCT
This sequence comes from Taxidea taxus jeffersonii, assembly GCA_003697995.1. Taxonomy (NCBI): domain Eukaryota; kingdom Metazoa; phylum Chordata; class Mammalia; order Carnivora; family Mustelidae; genus Taxidea; species Taxidea taxus. Next base: position 15,192 of record RCUC01069877.1, on the reverse strand, counting down.
AATACATGGATGGATCAATGAATGAATGAAATGAACATCTTCTCAGCAACTCTAATCCTTCTGGGAAGAAGTAATGTGCCTCTTTTCCAAGAACACCAAAATTATGCCCCAGAATAAGCCTACCATGTACAGTTGCACAGGTTAGTACCTTAGTAGGATCCAAATAAAAAATTATCCTTCCAAAGTGGCTTGTCACTCAGAAAGCCAGTTTCTAGTAACATTTGAGAAGCTTCCCTCTTGCTTTTTCCTCTCTCTTTTAAGGTCGTCAGATTGAAATTTCAAAATCAGGGAAGGCAGAAGGAACAGCAAAGTTTATCTGCAAGTGTCGGGGAGAGGCTGGTATGAGGCACTGTGTTTTCCACATGGGCTGACGATCCCTGCTATTTAGAAGCCTCGAATGGCAGACAGCTCACCCCAGCCATTTAAGGGGGATGGTGCCAGCTCTTCCAATTTCTGAGGCTGAAAACATGTCTTTGGAGTTTCTGGATTTGCCTCCCAGACTCAAGGAGACTTCCAGCAAATCCACCAGTACTTCACTTTTCCTGGGCTTGAGTTTGCAAAGAATTTCTCCAAGCCTTCCACCTCCCAAACCTTGCTGAGCCTTTCCCTACCACACCCACATCAAAGGGCACTGCTAAGGTCATCCAGGGGAGAGGCTCTGCAACCCAGGTCCCTGGGACTCATGCTTCCTTCTAGGAAGTTTCAGTGGAATGAAGATAGAGATCATACAAGCAGAAAGAGATCCCAGGATTCTGCTTCAGCTGAAGTCAAGGAGATGCAAATGGGTTGCTGGTTAAAAGGCACATATGTAAGTGCCCCCTATGATTTGAACTGGCTAGGGGAAGCACAAGTTTCCCCACCGTTGTTCTACTCCTTAGTTTATAATCTAGAAACAAGAGGATACACTCTCAAAGAGCTCAAAATCTAGAGCCAAAACTCTTCAAACTAAAAGTAAAATCACTTAAAATATATATATAACTGCTTATCCACTTTATTCACCTCCTATTTAGATGTGAAAAATGCTCCAGAGGGAAGTTTCATGAGCAAAGGCCAGAATTTACTGTGTATTTCCCACAAACAGGGCTCACTGGTTTCTTCTGTGAGAAATAAAACCCAGAGGACCCACCCAGCAGGCCCTCTCGGGCAAAAAGGAGTCTAAGCCAGATTAAAAAAATCCACTTCGGGACTTTTTTATTGCTGGGGTGGTTTGGAGAACTGTCGATGGGCAGGAAAATAGCACATCTGGAATGTGGCTCTGTCCCCTCCTTGGCTGGTATAACTCAACGTGTATGTCAGATCTTTTTTTGATTTTTGGGGTTTTTTTAATAGCCAAGATTTATCTGGCTTCTATTCATTTTTTTTTTAAGTCCAGGGCGAATATGATTGTTAAATTCTATACGTTTACATTTGTGTAAATTAAAAGCCATATTTCACTACCGGGCAGAGCTCTTACTTGCCTTAAACGTAAAAATGGCAAAACTGAGCACTATGATCCAAGACACCGATTACCCTTCTCACCCAGAAGATACTAAAAGAGAAAGATCTTGTGATTTTCTTCACTAAAGCTATATCCCCTCTGTGCCTTTATAAAATCTGGTTCTGGAAAGTTGGCGCCAAGATGCTCAAATTGAACGTAGACTTTTGGATTAATTTAGTCAGTCATGTTCTGACCATGGCAACAAGAGGCTATTAGAGGCCTTTTTTGCAACAAGCAAATTAGTTTGTAAAGTTGATATTGCCATTTTAACTCCTAAAGGGATTTGAGAGGAAAGTGTGTAGACTCTTCTGGAGACAGTGGTCTGTTGCTTTTTCAGTCAGGGGCTGATATCAGTTTCGACCATGAGGGGAATGTCTTCTTCACGGAAGTCCACACTCAGCATTTGCTCTTGAGTTAAAAGCAAAAACAACATAATAAACGTATGGTAACAACCCCCCACATACTTAGATTTATTGGCTAGTTAAATCTTTAATGGTTAAAGTTAAAAACCTTTTATTTCAATGGCCTGGGGATTTGCACAGCTGGAAGGTTGCATTTTAATATATTCAAATTGGAATAGAAAAGCCAAAGTGACCAGGACATTGACTGTGTTTCTTGGATACTCCCAAGCTGAGAGTCAGCAGACAACAGGCATGGCCTTGCCCTGGGTCCTCTCTCCTCACCCTAAGCCAAGTCCAAAGGGGGAAGAAGAGAGGGGACAAGGAGGCATGCTGTAGGGACCAGTTTGGGGGGCTCCTCTCCTACTTTCATTCACCTGCTCCTGTTCTCCACCCAAGTAGTTGAGAAACCACAGAGCACCTATTCTCCGGTGTTGTCATGAAACTGACCCAGTTTGGTGGGATCACACGCTGCCAGTTTTGATCCTTCTGGAAACTCACTAGTTTGGTGGCCTGGATGGGAAAAGTGCAAAGCAACAGCAGTAGCAAAGAGGCTGGGGTACTGAGTTGAAGGGGGATGACAACATGATGATGGAAGATGGCGGAGAATAAGACCATCAAGGCACAAAGACAGTATAGAATCTAAGAGGTAAAAGAGATGGCAGTGATAAGGGTTGGCATTGGTGACATTTAACCAATGAAAGTGATTTCAAATTGCTTCACAGGAATTATTTTGTGGATTCTTCACTTCTGTACTATTTTATTTTCCTTTTATAGATAAGGAAACCGAGGTTTACAGAGATTGTCCAAGATAGGGGCACCTAGCTGGCTCAGTCAATAGAGCATACAACTCTTGATCTCAGGGTTGTGAGTTTGAGTCCCACATTGGATGTAGAGCTTATTTAAAAATAAATAAGATTTTAAATTAAAAAAAGAGGTTGTCCAAGATTATGTTGCTAGCTGAGTGGCTTCACTGTCCCACACGGCAGGCCTGTAAGTGCCAAAGTGGGCAGCCTGGCAGCCTGTCAGTTATGAAACCTATGTTTGTGCAGAGAACATCAGATCCCATAAAAAAACAAAATGGCCTTGAAATTGAAAACCCTGTGAACCCCAGGAAATCTCACTTCAACCCCAGGCAATCTCACTTGAGAGCTTACAGCCCTAATGGAGCCCTCAAAAGGGTTAAGGATGGGAATACCCAAGGTCTTGAAAACTAAGGAGCGTGAGTGTTAGAGTCACTGGTAAAGCAGAACTGGTAAGGATCATGTCCACTGCTTTCAGGAAACATGCAAATGAAGAAATTCTCGTTCTCATGCACAACTCATAAATGCACACTGCCACTCCACGCAGCAGCTCTTGATGTACCTTAACACACAGAACCACGTTCTGACAAAGATACGTTATCGCTCATCTACTCCCTTAGGCACTTGCTGCAGAAGCACACAGACATCATGGTACCCAAGTTTTCACATAGAAGCACAAATGTCCAGACTTACATCTTCTGGCCACCACATCCACACACACATCCGCGCATGCCAAAGGGTATCGAGATGGAGTTATGGCTGGATGATCCCTTGGGACTCCACAACGCCATTGTTTCTCAAATGACAGTGATCCACCTGGCCCACGGTGGATTCTGAAGGATGAAGAGTAAAGCATGCAGATCAGACCACCAAGAATATCTGATGATCCGAAGGCCCCTAGGACAAAGTAGAAACATACAGAGTCATCCACCCACCATTTCCAATCCCCATCCTAAAAGCCTTGAGCTGTCACACAGAGAAGGGTCAACCAGGCTTTGCTAGGGGCCTTTGCCAGGCTGAGATTAAAGGTCGAACCTGGATCTTTAGTCACCAAGAGTTATCTCAGCATCCAGGATGAAGGCTGCAGGCAGGGGTTGAATCATTCTTCTTAAGTACACTTAATCACGGGGTTCCAAGGAAAGAAGACTCCTGATGGAAAATGCCAGGCTCCCAGTGAATTTTCTAGTTCTGAAACGCTAATATTTCTCATATGGAGCCTCACAGACGTTCACAGGGTTTTCAATTTCAAGGCCATTTTGGTTTTTTATGGGGTCTGATGTTCTCTGCACAAACATAGGTTTCATAATTGACAGGCTGCCAGGCTGCCCACTTTGGCACTTAGAGGCCTGCCGTGTGGGACAGTGAAGCCACTCAGCTCATATGGCCCACAAAGCCACGACAGTCTACTGCCTGGCACCAAGACCTCGCCAATTGCAGGAAGTTGGGAAATAAAAGAAACGTTTCAAATAAAAAGATGTCAATTTAACAGCCAGGGACCTGGAAACAGATGTTCCTCGCGTAGCCCGAGAGCCGCCCACCCGCCCGCCCATCCGTCCTCCGGGTTTTCAAAGTCACTTCTTGTCAGGTGCCCTGGTTAAGAGGGAGAATTAATGAGCTGTGCTCCATTTTACGGCTGCCGTCTGATGTGGGAGCCATGCGCGGAGCGCTCCCCGGACAGGCCGGCCCAGCCCCCAGCCCTTCCTCCAGCAGCTCAGCCCGGATCAAAGCAGAGAGCAGCGCGGTTTTTATAGCAAAATGATTAAAACCACGTGGGGCTTGTTTCCTCACACGTGACCTCCCGTCAAAGTGCAGAGTGGGGAGCCGAAGAGAGGTGAACCCAGGGGTCTCCAGGCGCGGGGAAGGGTAGGACCCGATAGGCAGACCCCGTAGGGAGTAAGCACAGCCGTGTGCGAGCGTGTGCACACACTCACAAGGAATGCATTTTCCCGGCAAGTTGAAACCTGGCCCCAGAATGAGCAGCCAGAGGACCTAATTAGCCCAGTTAGCTAGGAACACTTAGCATCATAGATGGATGGATGGATAGGTGGGTGGATGGATGGGTGGGTGGATGGATGGATAGATAATAGATAGATTTCTAGTTATTGGATTATTCCTAATCCTTGCAGAGAGCACAACGGGGTTGTACTGACAAAGTCTCAAATGTCCCTGCAGCATCTGGACAAAGAATTCCTCATCCATCTGTAGTCTTTGGCAATTCCAGGGCACCTGGCCATCAGATCTCCCCTGTGGTAGGGAACCCACTTCTTACAACCCAGTTCACTTATTCATATGTAACCTCCTCCTCTTAAAGCAAGCAAGGACTGGATTTAGTGACTTCTTCTCCCCTGCAGAATGAAGCAGAGGTAACAAGATGTCACTTCCAAGATCACGCTATTAAAAGACTGTGGCTTCCTTCTCAGGCACACTCTCTGGCCCTGAAGGAAGCCAGCTGTCAGGCTGTGACCTGAGCCAGGAGGGCCCACAGGGCAAAACACAGAGAGACACCTCTTGTGGGCAGCCGAGACTAAGCTTAGAGGCAGACCCTCTCCACCCCAAGTGTGGAGAAAACTGTAGCCCCAGTTACCACGACTGTAGCCACCTTTGGCTGTGCCAGGATCCCCGGCTCACACGAACTCGGAGATAATAAATTGAGCTGCTAAGTTTGGGGATCTTTGTTAGGCAGCCACAGATAACTGATACACCTACCTTGGCTCCAACCCCACACAGAAAAATCACAGCTCCATTCCTCTTTCCACCTCCCTGAGATATTCCTGCGTGACCAGATATCATTTAGAGGAATCTTTGTGCAGGGGCTTCTACCATCTGTCCCACTGCTGCCTTTAGCTCTCTGAGCTCATCCCAGCAACTCAACCCCCACTCCTGCCCCTTGCTGTGCCTTGAACACTCCAGATATGCACCCACCTCAGGGCCTTGGAACTTCCCCAGGGCTAGCTCTCCCTCCTACTCCAAGTCTTTGTTCAAACATCACCTTCTCAGATAGGCTTTTCTCTTCTAACCGGCTTAAAAAGGAAATCCCCTCCACCCCACTCCCAGTGTTCCCTACCCCACTTTCCTGCTTAATTTTTGCCATAGTCTTTACCACTATCTGGCATACTACATATCTTACTAATTTTTTTTTCCTGTTTGACCCCTGCCTCCCTAGACCGAAGGACAGGGATTTTTGAATTTTTGTCTCTTTTGTTCACTCCTTTGTTCCGAGGGTCTAGAACTCTGCCTGGCCCATTATAAGCATTCAATAAGAATTCTACTGAATAAATGAGTAAATGGGGACATAGTTCTCCCATTTTTCTAAACACCTATGATAATATCTCAAATATGTATTGTCAGTAACCCTCATAACAACTCCATAAGGTTGACATTATTGTCTTTCATTTTATAGACTCTAAAACCTGAGACCAAAAAAAATAAATAAATAAACAAATAAAATCTGAGATTAGAGGATGCTGCATTATTCAAGGTCCCAAAGTTAATATGCATAAGTGCTGGGATTTGAACCTCCTACATTCGTTTCTCTGTACTTCTTCTATTGCGTTGGGTAACTACTTACAATTAGCCAAGTGCTTTCCAAAGTAATGATCTCATCTAACCTTTACAATAACCCTGCAAAAAAGGAATTAAAATTATTATCTCCATTTTGACAGAGATGGAAATCAAAGCTCGGAGAAGTTAAGGCATTTACCCTGGTTGACACAGCTGACCCAGCAGCAGAGCCAGAATTTCTTTGGTTCCTGAAAAAGACATTGAGCAGCTCCCAGGTGCCAGACATTATTACTAATAGAACAGGGTCCTCCCCCTCAAGTCCTCTGGTTCTCCACTCTCCCCAGTCCCATGGGGTTCTGTGTTGGTCACTATGGTCTGGTGAATATTCACTCAGGGTAAATGTTGACTTCTGTTGGTCAGACATGGCCTCAAGGGGGCTGAGCTGAAGGGAGACTGACAAGTAAGCACTGAGATGTTTGGGCAGGGAACCAGAAGAGATTATAGAGAAGGGGACTTTTTAAAATGGAGCGAGAAGATGCACCAAGTCAAAGAAGGTTGAGGTATCAGAGCTTTCGAAAATCCCATCCCCCCACCAGCTGCCATGTTGATGTGTTTGGTGTATATGTACATTTTGGTCTGCACCTCTGCAAAGTGCTTCATTTTCTTTTGCCCATAAGCCTTTTGAACTTAACGCAAATGGTATTATGTTGTATATCCCCCTCTGCTTTTTACTTTTCCACTCAGCACCATTTCAAAGATCCATGCATGTACATGAGTGTACATCTAATCCATAGAGTGGACTGCCGGCACACAGGGTACAAATGTCTTCATTCAGTAGTGCCTGCTTGCTGCCCTGATACACTCCAACCAGCAGAGCATGCACACTCTTGTCCCCTACTCCCCTCCCAGTGCTTGGTGTCATCCAACCTTCCAATTTCTGTCAGTCCTAACTAGCTATAACGTTGATATCTCATTATTTCTTTAATTTGCCTTTCTCAGATTATTAGTCAGTTCCAGCAACCCTTCATTTACTTCTTGGCCCTCTAGGTTCTCTTGAGTGAACTAATCAGATTTAAGTGGAAGACGGAAGATTAATCCACAAAACTGACCTGGATTCCTGGAAAACAGGGGATGGTTGCAAGGTCCCCAGGCATAGGAACCACTCAAGCAACATTTCCAAATGGAAAAGGCTTCCAGGTGAACATTACGGGCCTCAGCTATGGGATTTTCCTTGAAAATCATCTTTTTATTTCCCCCAAAACACAGAACAGAACTTGGAGAACAGAATGATTCAGAAGGCGAGAATGGAGTCGGCCAGGAAGATAGAAGCTGAATTCAATCAGTCAAAGCATATGTCTTAAAAACTTAAATTGGATTCTATTAAAAGAAAGGATTTCTGTTCTTCAAAAGACAGTTAAGACCCTAAGGCCCTGGGGCGCCTGGGTGGCTCAGTTCGTTAAGCATCTGCCTTCAGCCCAGGTCATGATTCTAGTGTTCTGGGATAGAGCCTGCATGGGGCTCCTTGCTCAGCGGGGAGCCTGCTTCTCCCTCTCCCTCTGTCTGTCACTCCCCCCGCTTGTGCGCTCGCTCTCTCTCTCCCTCTGTCAAATATATAAATAAAACTAAAAAAAAAAAAAACCCAAAGACCCATCAACAATTAAATGGGTAACTGTGGTATATTCACATAATGAATTTCATAAGGAAATAATACACAGTGACAAAAATGAAAAAACTGGGGCATCTAGGTGGCGTAGTTCATTAAGCATCTCACTCTTGATTTCAGCTCGGGTGGTGATCTCAGGGTCATGAGATAGACCGCATATTCCCACATCACCCTAGTTGGGCTCAGCATGGAGTCTGCTTAAGATTCTCTCCCTCTGTCTGCCTCTGCCCCTTCCCCCGCATGTGTGTGCTCTCTCTCTCCCTCTCTCTCTCTCAAAACAAATAAATAACATTTTTTTTTTAAATGAAAAAACTGGGCACCTGGGTGGCTCAGTGGGTTAAGCCTCTGCCTTCGGCTCAGGTCATGATCTCAGGGTCCTGGGATCGAGTCTCACATCAGGCTCTCTGCTCTGCGGGGAGCCTGCTTCCTCCTCTCTCATACTTGTCTGCCTACTTGTGATCTCTCTCTCTCTCTCTGTCAAATAAACAAATAAAATCTTTAAAAAAAAATGAAAAAACTACTACTTTACCTAATAATACAAATTTCACAAACATGATGTTCAGCTGGGAAGTAGCCAGATACAAAGGAATACGTTATATTTATTTGTATATGTTTGCAAAAGGTACAAAACCAGGTGTAATTAATCTATGGGGAAGTCAAGATAGTGATTGATCATCCTTGTGTATGGATCACCTGGGACAGGTATGGCTCGTGGGTCTCCCGGAGTTGGGGAGATGTTCTGTTTCTTTTTTTTTTTAAGATCTTATTTATTTATTAGTTAGAGAGAGAGAGAGCAAGCACAGGCAGACAGAGAGGCAGGCAGAGGCAGAGGGAGAAGCAGGCTCCCTGCCGAGCAAGGAACCTGATGTGGGACTCGATCCCAGGACGCTGGTATCATGACCTGAGCCAAAGGCAGCCGCTTAACCAACTGAGCCACCCACGCGTCCCAGATGTTCTGTTTCTTGATCAGAGTTCACCCTGAGAAATTTCATCAAGCTATATTCCTATGATTTGTATTCTTTTCTGTATATATGTTATGCTTCAATAAAAAGTTCAAAAAAATCTTCCGTGGGTACCTGTTGCCTCACTCCAGCCCCATCCTGAAAAAACAGGGGTAGGACACTCAGAAGGGGGAACTGGCAAGAGGCTGTGGAATCATCACGCACATACAAGAACAGGCGCTCCTCCCACCTTGCTTTGTAAGCAGAGTAGAAGTGAGTACACAGCCAACCCATGCCCATGAGATTTCAAAGGAGAATAAGACAGGAGTGTCCGAAATGTGGGTAGGGCCTTACCAAGAACCAAGCGCTTTTGGTATTTCGTCCCATTCATGCCCCTCTGCATGAAGTCAACTGAAATCCCTAAAGGCAACAGACTTGCCTGGGGCCATATTGCCAGGAAATCCTGGGGCTAGATCTTGTCCTCGGGTCTCCTAGCTCAAGTATCCTTCTGTCAGGCCGCACTGCCGGCTTGAGCTGAGCTGGAGCAATCCGGGGAGGCTCCCTGAGGGAGGAACAAATGATACTGATGTTGGAGGATGGAGGTGATACAATGGAGGAAGACAGAGTGTGTGTGCTACGGCAGGCAAATGCCAGGACCGGGAGCTTCCCGCTTGATCAGGAATTCAGCTTCCTACAGAGGAAGCTGTCGGCAGTACTCTTGGGAGACAGGCAGAAGGAATGGCCAGAGGAGTGCAGCCGCTTGCCCCAGCCCTCACTCTTGCCCCTTCCATAAAGCCCTAGGAGGCCCTCCTCCCAACGACTCTCTGTGCCCCCAGATTTATTTTGCTTTCTTTCGCTAAATCAAACTTTATCAGACAGCTTTACTATCAGCCGTTAAACCAAAATGTGTTTGTGCAACAGTAAACACCTTGTTACTGCAGGGAAGGATTACATAAACAACAGTGGAGACGAGGCCTGACTCACTGTACCCAGGAGCCGGTGGCCTTCAGCAGAACAGAGGAAGGCAAACAGGAGGGCCCCTTGAGCCAATTCCGGGGGCGCCTCGGAGCCTGAGGGCAAGGGGAAGGGCCCACACCCTGGCCTGGGGCATCTACTTTCACCAGAATGGAATGGTGGGCAACCATCTCTCTAGGCAGAGGCCAGCTGACAGGCATGTCCTCTAGGGATCCCAGAAGGGTCTGGAGACCCTCACCAGAACTCTGGGGGAATGAGCAGACTGGGAGGGATGGCAGAAATGCTGGGCAGGGGGTGGAGGTGCTTGGGTTTGGGTTAAAATCTTGTGAGATAGGGCATGCTGGGGGCTGGGTAGGGGTGGGAACAGACGAAGGCTGGCAGGAGTCAGGAGAGGGGGAGGGCAAGTTGAGGAGGCAAGAAGGGAAGGAAGAACAGAGCTGTGGAGCTGCCTGCTTGGGCCTGAACTGTTGGCCATGGACTAGAGAGATTTGGGTGATGGGAGCAGAGGTTTATACCAGCCTAGGCTGAGTGGCAGACAGAGACATCGGGGCATGTGTCAGAGGCAGCGACCAGTGGGCCAAGTAAGCCAGAGAGGCTGTTCCTCTCACTGGGGCTGCCCAAGGCCTGCTCTCCGGGCTCCCTTCTCCCTCCTCTCATCCACACCCAAGACCCTCTCTTCATGGCTGCTCACAGAGCCAGAGTCATGCAACAGAAGCTGTCTGAGGGACCTTAAGCCTGGATCTAAGGCAGCTCCAAGTCCTGGATGGAACGCAGGACAGCTAGACAGAAGACAAACAAATGGTTTACATTTTTTGACCCTACTGAGCACCAGGCACCAAGCTAGGAGCCTCTCTACCCCAGACACTACTGTGAGTCTCACACTCACTCATTCTCTGGAATAGGAATGATTGTCTCCGTACACTACGTTAATAGGCCTGTTCCCATTATCTTATTCTCCCTGTGCCGCTGCTACTAAAAGTCATCATTTTATGGAATGCTCACTATGTGGCCGGCATTCTGGCTAGATTTTTTCCATTTAATCTTCACATCTAGTTTATGTGACAGGCACTTTCGTTATTCTTTTTTAGAAATGGCCAAAGCAAGACTCAGAGAGGTTACGTTACTTGGCTGCGGTTCACACACCTAAGTAAATAGCCAAGTCAGAATTGGAGCCCAGATCTCTCTACTGCCAGAGCCTGTGCTCTTCTTCTCTGAATACATGCTAGGAAGAGAGTCTGCAGGAAGAGGAACATAGTTGGGGGTGGAGGGGAGGGGAAGAGGTGGTACACACAGAAGGGTTTACCTGGGACACAATGCACATGGAGGCCCCTATTGAAGAAGAGAGGAAACAGTCATCAGCTCCACTCATATCCTAGGGCAGTGGGGTGCTCCTGGGCTGGCATGACCCTAACCTCCTTCCTCAGAGACTAGAACTTGCTCTTGAGCGCCCTGGAAGCCTCTGGCCACTACTCCAGGCTGAGAGTCCTAGGGCACCAGCCCTGGTTTCCTGAAGTCCTGGCTTGAGGCATTTTAACCTTAGAGGCCATATTCCCACTTCCCTCCAAGGTCCAGTTTCCCAGCAACCCTTCACCCCTTTCCACTGGCCTTCTAAGTTACTCTGCACGACTTCATTTCCCCATCACCATCCAACCACCCCCAACCCCTACCCCCTAACCACACATTGACCCATCAGCCAGGCCATAACCCCAGAGGCTGAGGCCACACACAAAGGCCTAACACCTGAGGTTGTGTGACTCCAGAGACATGGATCATGGGGGCTACAAGCCTCCGAGTCACTGCAGATCCTTTCTACTCAGGCCACTGACTTCACTGACAATCCTGTCCCTTCTGAGGAGACCAGGGAATCCAACAAGCTTGGATCCTGGGGTCTGGACCCATGTCTAGGGCCACATATCTCCGTTCTCCATTTAGCAGAATCGCAAAGTAGAATTCAAGAAGACGGGCCCAAGATCCCATGCTTAGTTTAATGCCCTGTTGTCATTGTCCTGAAGTTATTAATGTTTTTATTTTTTTTAAACAAGGAGCTCTGAATTTTTATTTTGCACTAGGCTCTACAAATTGTATAGCTTGTCACACTCAACAGCCCCGGTATTCCTGTGGCCTAGACCCACTTTTGGGGGTTCCTTGGGCTAATTTCAAATATAGGAAACCTGGTGTGGGTAGAAGCCCCTCCCACAAGTTGGACACCACCCCCCTGGAAGGCAAATCAGGGCTGGCCCAGGGAAGGGCACAGTTAGATTGTTCTATGGAGCCCTGGCCTCTGGGACTCTGGGGACAGCGGGAGGGGAGGAAAGAGGTTGTTGTTTTTGGAAGAAGGTGAATGAGAAGAGAATAAGGACCTCGAGAAGCTGAGGCTGGGGGATCCAGGAAAGTGAAAGAGGCAAATGTCTGGGAGCTCATCTCCAGTGGTCATGGAACCTCAGCAGCCTGGCCAGCAGCGGGCACAGAGCTCCAGGCAGCACACCAGCGAGGTTAGGCACTTGGGCTCCGGACTGATAGTCAAGGTTCCAGTCCAACTCTGCCACTCAGTAGGTGGGATGTTGCTACATGCAAGCTTGGTTTCCTCATTTGTAAAGTAAGAATAATACCCATTGTACAGAGTAAAAATTAGAGACAATGTAAGTAAGGAATCATTTCTCAAATGCCCAGGCTGTATCAGGCATTGTGCTAGATACATATCCCCTGGGAAGCCTCTCAGTATCAGCCATCGAGGTGGCTATGAAGGCTTGGAGAGCAGACAGTGCCCAAGGGGGCAGAGCAGGCAAGAAGGAGAGCTGAGGTCTGAAGCCAGTTCCATGGTACTCTGAGCCTTGTGGGTGCCAACACCCCTCCCTGTCAGGCAATAGGGTGCTGAGCTGGGGGAGTGTGTGTGGGATCTGTCAGGGAGAGAAATATTCCCAGAGCAGATGACATAAAGGAGGTTCTTCCATGAACTATCATTTAAAGTCCCTCTTTTGGGAAAAAAAAATTCCTTTTTCTAAAAAGAAAAGTATAATTAGAGATCATCCATGCTGTCTCCATGGAGCCTGCCCCACCTACCCACCATCCGCCACCCTGTCTGAGACAGAACTGAACAGAGGCCACCATCATGTCTGCAGTGAAGGATGCTGGGATGCCAGCCAGTGACCCTGGTCTCTCCCATAATCCCATTCGTGCACTGCTTTTCTTTCTAATGCTTTATGGAAGTAAAATTACACAGTAGAAGCACAAAAATTGTTAAGTATGTAGTCTGATGCATTTTCACAAACCAAACATACCCAGGTAAATGAGGTCAAGAAACAGAACATTCCCAACATTCCAGAAACTCCTCTGCTGTCCCTCTGGAAGGACTATCCCACCCCATACCCCAAAGGCTAACTTCCAACACCCCTGGTTAGTTTTACCTATTTTAAAACTTTACATATATGGACTCAAACACCCTTCATGCTGTCTGGCCTTTTCGCTCAATGTTCTGTTTGTGGGTCATCTGTTTTTTGTTTCCAAGCACGTGATGGTAGCTCATTCGTTCACGTTGCTGTATCGTATTCTTTGGTCTGAATATGCCACAGTCGCCTCTTCTGGGCCTTTGAGTAGTTTTCAATCATTTATAGGTTTTTAGTGTCTTGTGATTTTGAGTGGCTAAAGATCAGGCTCTCCAAAAAAACTCTGTAAAAACATACGGTTATGTTTCAGTACTGATGAATTTTTTTAAACAAGGGTAGTGAAGATTTCTCTGAAGGTAAACCCTTGCCACCAGTCAGCAGTAAAATAGTGCATAGCCCTGTTGGCTTGGAGTTTGATTCGTGGAACCCTGCCTTCAGCCATCATCCCAGGGCTCACAGGATATTTTGAAGTCATTGAGCTGGAAACCTTTTCTTTTTTTTTTTTTAAATTTTTATTCATTTGACAGATGCAGATCACAAGTAGAGAGGCAGGCAGAGAGAGAGGAAGGGAAGCAGGCTCTCCGCTGAGCAGAGAGCCCGATGCGGGGCTCGATCCCAGGACCCTGGGATCATGTCCTGAGCCGAAGGCAGAGGCTTTAACCCACTGAGCCACCCAGGCGCCCCTGGAAACCTTTTCTTTCCCCAACTTTGTTATCATTCCAGTGGGCAATATAGAAATATAGCCTCCAAAAAATTACTCCAAATTACAGACATTTGCAGCCTTTCAAAACTTAGCATTTGTAAAATGTCTACTTTCCTTCCATTTGAAAACTTCTAAGGGGGGTAAAATCCTTTTGGAAATTTTTCTCCCCAAAAGTGATTACACTGAAATCCCCAGTCTTGTTCTACATTCTGGGTGCATTTTTGGTTCCATTTACATCTGGGAGTAGGTTTTTTTTTCTTCCATAACCATGTTCATAGCACAAGTATGGAGTTTTGTTAACAAATGTTCATCTAAGCAGTCTGAGTTTGCAACGGATGAGGAAATATTTCTAAATATTGAAAATTTGCTAAAAATTGTCAGAAACAGTGCTGTGTTTTTATTTGGGGGCCACTAGCAGGGGACAGCCAGCAGGTCTCCTTAGAGTCCCTCAGGGATGACTTCACTTCACTCTGTCCCACAGGAAAAGAGTCTCCAGGGCCATCCACGTGCAAGGCGCCGGACCTCCTGCCAGGAGCAGCAATTAGGTTATCTGCTGTTCAGGATGGAAATCAGATGGGCTCCTGTTGGTCTCTCAGCAGCAGACCCGGATTAACAAAATTGATGGAGGCAGCTATAGCAACAAGAGTACCAATTTATTAAATTAACCTGGGGGGGCAACAGGGTGGCTCAGTCAGTAAAGTGTCTGCTTCTTCGGCTCAGGTCATGATCCCAGGATCCTGGGATAGAACCTGGCATCAGGCTCCCTGCTGAGTGGGAAGCCTGCTTCCCTCCCTTTGCCCCTCTACTCATGCTTCTGTGCACTTTCTCTCCCAAATAAATAGAAAAAATCTTTAAAAATAAAATAAAATTGACTTGGGACTGATGCCTCACACCCTCACCAGGGACCAGGAGACTCAAACCCCCACCCAAAACCACCAGCTGGTACGCAAGTGCAAGGAAGAGAGCTTGAGCCCAGCTGCCTGGGTATGAGGCCCAGCTCTCACTACCCATGGGATGCTGGGTAAACGAATGACCCTCTGTGGTCCCATTCTATCATCTGTAATACCCAGATAATAAACCTGTATCATTAGTTGTTGGGAAAATTAAGTGAGATAATGCTCACAAGGGCTTATGAGAATGTTCTGTTATTATTCTCCAAGTGCTGAGAAAGAGTGCCTCTATCAAGTCAGATTATTCCCCAGAAGGTTACTTGGAGGGCCCAGAACCAGAACAAGGCGCAGTTGAGGCAACAGCTCCCCTTCACCCAGGATATGTCAGTGAGACATCCCTCGCCCCCCAAATAATGGGCACTCTAGTCACCAAGCTGCTAACGTTCTCCGCAGTCGGT
>RCUC01069875.1:0-34838 GCA_003697995.1 Taxidea taxus jeffersonii | reverse complement strand
GCCATTCAAGGCGGCAGCCCTTTTGCTGTTTACGTTAAGCTGAAGACGTTCCAAAGCGGTTCCCACACATTCAAATAAAGGATGGGACAAGAACCAATAGAAATGGTTCCTACACATGCAAATAAAGGATGGGACAAGAACCAATAGAAATGGTTCCTACATATGCAAATAGGGAATCGGACATGAACCAATAGAGGGTGATTCTCCATATGTAAACGAGGGACCAAGTGCGAGCCAATCAGGGTTATTGCCCTATATGCTAACAAAGGATAGAAAAACAACCAGTAAGGAAAACTCCCTGTCAGCAGTTTTTTCTAACTGACCAACCCTCCTCGGACAACGCAGCTTAAGTCACCTCAGACACCAATCATTTTCAAGGTTTTCAAGGTCACCCACACATGTAACTATGTGACTATGTACTTTTTGCATGTAAAATTGCCTATATAATCTCTGTAAAATTCCAGCGGGGGGCTCCTCTTGAACTCCGCTGCGTCGGTGTGTGGGACGAGCCCAAGCTGCAGCCCGCCCGCCTGAATAAAGCCTTGCTTTTGCATTTCGGAACGTCTGGCTCTCGGTGGTCTTTTTGGTGGTGGTCTCATGATCTGGGCATAACATAGACTATCTGGCACAAAGGTAATTAACAATTTTATACATACTGGGCGCCTGGTGGCTCAGTTGGTTAAGCATCTGCCTTGGCTCATGTCATAATCCTGGAATTTCGGTATCAAGGCTGGGAGATGGGGCTCCTAGCTCCACCGGGAGTCTGCTTCTCCCTCTGACCTTCTCCTCTCTCATGCTCTTTCTCACTGTTTCTCTGTCAAATAAATAAATAAATAAAATCTTTTAAAAAAGAATTTTAAACATACTGTCAGATAATTTCTTTGTTCCTTTTAAGAAAGTAATTTATGTGCAGCTGTTTGGACAGAGATTGATGCCAACCTCAAACTAACCTAATCAGAACCTCCCTCTCAGAAATTTAGAATCAGACCTATCAGTTTTTCTCTGGTGGTAAATGGAGTGAAAATACTACACCATTATTCCACCATTAAGGTCAGAGAAGCAGAGAAAGCATGTAGTTAGAAAAAAAGAATGAGGGGCGCCTGGGTGGCTCAGTGGGTTAAAGCCTCTCCTTCGCTTGGGTCATGATCTCAGGGTCCAGGGATCGAGCCCCACATCCGGGCTCTCTGCTCAGCGGGGAAGCCTGCTTCCCTTTCTCTCTCTCTGCCTTCCTTTCTGCCTACTTGTGATCTCTGTCTGTCAAATAAAGTAAAATTCTTAAAAAAAAAAAAAAAAGAAAGAATGATTTTCAAACTCTCAATTTTAAATATATTTTCAGACATGCTAAGAGATATGTATAGATGTTATATATGAAAATTAAAAATGACCCAGTTATTAACTACAGAAAAAAAATTAATGTAAAAGGGGGCACCTGGGTGGCTCAGTGGGTTAAAGCCTCTGCCTTTGGCTCGGGTCGTGGTCTCGGGGTCCCGGGATCCAGCCCCGCATCGGGCTCTCTGCTCCACGGGGAGCCTGCTTCCTCCTCTCTCTGCCTGCCTCTCTGCCTACTTGTGATCTCTGTCAAATAAATAAATAAAATCTTAAAAAAAAATTAATGTAAAAGAAAGGAAATAGCTTCTTTTCCTGCAGTCTCTATCCTTGTTAATGGCAACACTCATTTGCCCAAGCCGCAAACCTGAAGATATCATCAATATCTCCTTTTATCTTCTGTATTTAATGGGTCACTTGGTTCTGTTGATTCTTGCCTTCTAAATTTCCCAAATCTATACTATACTCTCTTTCTCCTTCTGCTACTATTTTTAGTTCAGGTTTCATCATTTTCCTGTTTGTCTCCTGTCTTATCCAATTATATGACATTTCATTTCGATTTCCTGAATGCCAGCAGAGTGCATGGGATATAATAGATACAGAATATATGTGGTTGAGAGAATGATTGAATGAATCTCTGATGGACATTTAGATTGTTTCCAACTTTCCTATCCACGTAAAAATGCTGCAGTATCTTTTTTGGATATAACGCCTCCCTCCTTTTTTAAAAGGATTATTTCACTTGGATAAATACCCAGAAGGAAAATTATTGGCAAAATTTTCACTATCATCTCCATTTAGATTTTCCCAGAAGCAAGACCTAAGGTGGAGATTTGAGTGTAAGTTGGGTATGTGGAAGATGATGCCAGGAAACATTGGTAAGAGAGTGTGGAAGGGAGGCAGAGCAAGGAAAGGAGCTAACAAAGGGTTTGTTAACAGACAGTTACCACCACAGGCAACTGGACTTCAGTCCCACTGGGGAACCATGACAGGAAGTATGGAGCATACTGTTGAGTTATCCAAACTGAAGGGCAAGGAAGCTGGGGTATTATCCACCAACTCTCCAACTGTCATGGTTTAAAGTACCAGGAATGGCCAGCAATCCCTGTACTGAGGGATGAAAGATTACTCCAAACCTTGTTGTGAAAGAGAAGGCAAGGGAGTGAGAAGCTTAGAGACGAAGACCCTTTGCTCTTTTTTGCTCCTGCTTTCATTGGTCCTTCAGGGTAATCATAAATTCTATCACCATTTCTCAAGCATGTGATATGTGACAAGGGGTCTTACTGGAACTAGGAGAATCTGTTTACAGGAAAGATATGATCTGTGTGTTCTACGAGTTCTGCTAAACATAGCCTAGGGAGACAATGCAGACATCTCTTAGATCACAGGGCCCCGGTTTGGGCTAAGAAATCTTTGGAAAAGGCAACTCCTTATGGCATTCTAACAGCAGAGTGGTCACACAGGCCTCAGCATTCTAAAGGTCTATGCCCTTCTCTGAAAACTTCCCTGCCCTCAGCGGCCTCTGTATTACATTTTAGCAAGCCAGGAATTCTGGATGATTTCAAGCTCTACATTAACCCCAACACTGAAGAATGCTTCTAGAGGTTATTAGTTCTCTGGCACTTCCAACTTGCTCTGTATGTAAGCATAATATGTTCCCTGCTATAAACCAAAATTTGTATGTTGAAATCCTAACCCCAATGTGGTGGTATTATGAGATGGGGCCTTTGAGGGTGATTCGGTCATGATGGTGGAGTCCTTATGAATGGGATTAGTGTCCTTATAAAAGAGAGCACAAAGAACCCTCTTGATCTTTTTTCCACTATGTGAGGACATGTTGAGAAGACAGAAAGAAGATGGCCATCTATGAACCAGAAAGCTGTCTCCTCCCAGACACCAAAGTTGCTGGCACCATGATCTTGGATTTCCCAGCCTCTAGAACTATGAGGAATAAATGTTGGCTTAGGCATTATTTTTGTTAAAGCAAACCAAAAGGTCTAAAACAGTGCCCATGGCCAGAACTTCTTTAAGCAGATAGCCTCTCAGAGTGGAGGTAAATGTTGAGGGCATATAGGCAAGGCACTTAGAGCATCTACTGAAGATGTCTTTATAGCTTTTTTTTTTTTTAAGATTTTATTTATTTATTTGATAGACAGAGATCACAAGTAGGCAGAGAGGCAGAGAGAGAGAGAGGAGGAAGCAGGCTGTCCGCAGAGCAGAGAGCCCGACGCGGGGCTTGATCCCATGACCCTGGGATCATGACCCAAGCCAAAGGCAGCGGCTTTAACCCACTGAGTCACCCAGGTGCCCCCTTATAGCTTTTGAAATGCACTGCTAAACTGCTTTATGAAAGAATAGAACCAATGCGTACTACCTGAAGAAATCCAAAACTATATGAGTTTACCCACACCCTTACTAACGTTAGTAACCATAATTATTCTTTAAAAACTTAGGATATTTGAATGCACTATGTTGTTTTCCTTTTGCTTTCTTTTTATCTGTAATTCTCCCCACTTCCTACTATTTCATGCTTCTGTGTAAATGGAGCTCTTTCTAAAGTGAATAACAACTAAATCAATATAAAATCACAAAGAATTAATGTTGTTGCAAAGACACTTTTATGCCTAGCTGGGACAGAGACCCTAGACAATTTTAATTAATACTTTTTATTAGAAAAGTTCACAGGAGGAGCGCCTGGGTGGCTCAGTGGGTTAAGCCGCTGCCTTTGGCTCAGGTCGTGATCCCAGGGTCCTGGGATCAAGCCCCGCATCGGGCTCTCTGCTCAGTGGGGAGCCTGCTTCCCCTCCGCCTCTCTCTCTGCCTGCCTCTCTGCCTACCTGTGATTTCTGTCTGTCAAATAAATAAATAAATAAATAATCTTAAAAAAAAAAAAAAGAAAAGTTCACAGGAAATATATGCTTGCTATTGAATACACATTCAAATACCTAAATCAGCTGCACTCAGCATCATATCAGTAAGAATTCTATCTCTGAGCACCTTTCACTTCCTGCCCTAGGGTCCCTCTGATGCTCTAACATGGCAAACCCTAAAGTACCCATTATTCATCCAAACATACATAACTTAGAAGGGCAGGTAAGTTAGTGGGGTCACCCTTGAAAAATGATTTCCTCTTTCATCCCTCAGGCACACAATTCTGAGATATGTTTCTTAAGGTTTCTCAGGTCCTGGTAAGAATGGGCGCCATTTGTCCCTAGAGATGGCCAACATGATAAGGCATTCTCCTCCTAATAGCTTTTTCTTCTTACCTCTTCCACTCCCCATCCTATACCATTGCTCTCTAGAAGCACTTTTGCAGGTAATGCACCTGCACATAAGCCCTTGTCTTGGACTCTGCTTTCAGGGTTAAGAAGTTGCCATGGATAGCAGACTCTCTGGATGGGATTTTGGAGCTGTGTCGCACAGCAATATGGACCCCGTTGCTGGGGGTACATGCATGCAATAACATCACAATTGTTAAGGATATCACCTGTGGTGGCTTGGGATGAAGTGGGGGTGGAAAGTGAAACATTGGATTATGTGGTAGTTCTAGATCCTAAATGGTATTGGGGCAAGGGTAATTATAAAGATTTTGGAGGTGGCTGGCTTTTGTCAAATGCTTTGGAAGGCTTCAACAAAGCAAAAGACAGGTTGTGGTCACCATTATTCAACATGAGTCAGGCTGTAGGAGCAAGGGGGCCAGTTGGCAGTGTTCAAGGTGACAGCTTCTTCTTTTTTTTTTTTTTTTAGAATTTGATTTTTTTTTTAGTTTTTATTTAAACATATAATGTAACCCCAACACTCTCTCCGAACACCCCTTCCCCCCACCCCCCTCAGTTTGTTTTATGACATTAAGAATCTCTTTTGGTTTGTCTCTCTCCTGATCCCATCTTGTTTCATTTATTCTTTTCCTATCCCTTTAACCCCCACCCCCATTGCATCTCCACTTCCAAGGTGACAGCTTCTTAACCACAGATTGTGCTGAATGAAAATCAGGTACAAAGTCTTGTTTTAAAGAAAACAGAGATGCAGAGGAGAATAAATGCATAGCCATAAAAGATCTCTTCATCAAAATCAAAGGCATTAGAATTATTGGGTGGAAAGCCTGGGGATCTTATAATTCCAGTGTCTTTTGGAACCTCCAGGCACCAGAAGCACACTTTCATTCTTGCTAGGCTTACTGAAGACCTCACCTGAAGAGGTGTCTAAAATGATGTTTCTAACTCCTCAAGATTTACCCCTGCCACCTTTTGACTGATAATCAAGGGCTCACTCTCAGCACAGCTTGAATGGGGGAAAACAGTCCATACCCTAAGAAGAAAGCATATACAATCAAAAGAATTGTAAGATGTGGCTAGTACCCAGAAATGGGAAGGAGAAGAAAATGGGCAACAGTAAAGGTGTTGGATGAAGGAAGAAGCAAATATAAGGATGGGTAGAAAAGAATTTTTTTTTTTTGAAAATTCATTGATATAGAAATACACTGATGATTTGGGAGTCCTGGTGAGAGCACCTGAATCCATTTCTACTTCACTGCTGAGACAGCTTCTTTAAGCATGGACAGGATTATAATCTACAATGAATGAGGTGAAGATGTTTGACTTTCCTTGGCAGAGTACTAGAAAAACTCAGTGACATTAGATGTTAGAATGGATCCACTATGAGAACAGAGAACTCACCACCTGGCTGTGTTCCTTAGGACAACTCATAAGAGGCACCCTTTATAAAGTACAAGGACTACATTGGTGAGGGAGACATAGGCATCTTTGATAAGCCTGATAGGACCTGAGCTGACCAGAGGAAGATATTGCCAATGGGCTGCCAAGTATCCATGTAGATGGTAGGATTCCAAAATAGCAGAGGGGAGGCACAGCACAAGGAAGATGAAATTACTGTAATGGGCAGCAAGACCAGAATGGCAATTAGAGTGCAAAGTTCTATAGTAGAGACTAATAAATAATGGTGCTCTGTTCTAGTGGGTGAGCTAGAACGAATATGTCAGCCAAGTAAGGTGGGTTTTGACTTGGATAATTTTTAAAAAAGAAAAAATTGAGTACTGGAAAGGTGAAGTTTGAAATTAACCACAGCAATGGAAATCACAGTCCCTTATTCAATTTCCAAAGCTAAATCAATTCACAGACCTAAAAAGTACATTGGCTGAAGGGAAGGCTGCCAGTTCTCTTTGATAAAGGACTCTGTAATACCACTAAAAGTATAAATGATGAATATTACCCCAATCCTTCCCCAAAGAAACCTATAGCCATATATCAGGATAACGGTGTCTAAGGAAATGGGTAGAGAATGTGGGTTGATACAGATTCTGCAGGACCTGAAATACCATTATGTCCCTCCAGTTAGAGTTGGGGCTTATGAAGGGCAGATGATAAATACAGCTTGATCCAAGTACACCTACAATGGATCCACTGGGCCCATGGACCTGCCCTGTGGTTGCTTTCCCACTTCCCACACGTGAAATAGGAATAGATACTTAGTAACTTGCAGAACACTTACAACAATTTCCTGACACGTAGAATAAAAGAGATAGGGAGGGAAAAAAAGAGAGAGCGATAGGGAGACGTCACTGAAACTGCACCCAACCCAGCCAAGATAAAAATCAAAAGCGACCCGGGGTGCCTAGATGGCTCAGTCCATTAAGCAACTGACTCTTGATTTCAGCTCAGGTCATGATCTCAAGGTCCTGAGATGGAGCCCCAGGTCAGGCTCTGCACTGGGCATGGGGCCTGCTTAAGGTTTTCTCTCCCCTCCTGCCCCTCCCGCACCATTCACGTGCTCTCTATCTCTTAAAAAATAAATGCCTCATACATTTCTGCTGTATTGCATAGATTCTTGGCCCAGACAGAGTGCTGCAGGGGGATCTATGCTGTCAGAGGGTATGATGAAGATGCCAATAGGAAATATTCAAGACAACCCCCTACTGGAAATTGTATTGCCTTATGCTGATTCTCAGGAAGAGAAAGTAAATTCACTTAATTTTTTTAACACTTTATTTACCTATTTGTCAGAGAGAAAGAGAGAGAGAGCTCGCACAAGTAGGGGGAGCAGCAGGCAGAGGGAGAAGCAGGCTCCTCCCTGAGCAGGGAGCCTGATGTAGGACTCGATCCCAGGACCCCGGTATCATGACCTGAGCTGAAGGCAGACCCTTAACTGACTGAGCCACCCAGGCGTCCCTAAACTCACTTAATTTTAGTTTAAAATACAGTAGCTGATCTTTAGGTGTCATTTTCATTTTAACCGTCCCCTTTAAATGTCCCATTACAATTTATTTAATTGGTCCTCTATTATTGGACATTTACATTGTTTCCAACTTTTCACTGTTATAAATAACAGTAAAATCAAGAGCATTTTGATGCATGTCGCCAAATTTCCCTCTAGAGACACTATGCTAATTCACTTCTCGACAGCAGTGTGCTCTGTGTGACTGAGGCATGTTAGCCTGGAAATAGGAATACGTCACAGAAAACCAGCAATGCCCTTAGGTTGTGCAGTGCCCTGGACAAAGACACATAACTTGTTCTTTTTTTTTTATTTGACAGACAGAGATCACAAGTAGGCAGAGAGGCAGGCAGAGAGAGAGGAGGAAGCAGGCTCCCCGCCAAGCAGAGAGCCCGATGCGGGGCTCGATCCCAGGACCCTGGGATCATGACCTGAGCCGAAGGCAGAGGCTTTAACCAACTGAGCCACCCAGGCACCCCACATAACTTATTTTGAAACAAATATATGCACAGTTTGTTTGAAGAATGTCTTACAAAATTCATAGAACCATTTGATGTATATGGATTTATTGATACAGATTTGGAACAGTGAATTGAAAAGGGATATTTCCATATTTATTTATCACCCAGGTAGTACTTGTGAAGATTCTTTGTGGTGTCCAGGCACCAACTCTTCCTGTTCTGTATTGTCAAGTCGCCATTCTGGCTTGTGTTAGAGTTCCCATTTTGAGAAAAAGCAGCCATGTATGTATGTGGCCATTACTGGCAATGCCATGGTGCTGGCACCTGTTTGTGTTGACACAATGGAGACTTTCCTGACTCTTGCAGCTCCCTGAAACTGTATCTGCGACACTGTGGCATCATTGCTGAGGAGGCCAAGGCATGCTGTCTGCCGGATGCCATAAACACTAGCATCCATGGACTCTCTCCAAGTTGTTCTCTGTGCTTTGTTGATGTGGCCACCAATGCCAGGATTTCCCAGAGAGTGCAGGAAGATGCAAATGAAGGTTCATTTTCCTGTCTTAGTAAGGGTATTGTTTGGAATTTTATAGCATAATGGTAGAACAACAGCTTTCCAATCATGTTTTTTCTTTATCCCTTTGGACTATAGTCGCTGCACTTTTTTTTTTTTAAGATTTTATTTATTTATTTGTTAGAGAGAGAGAGAGCGAGCACAGGCAGACAGAGAGGCAGGCAGACGCAGAGGGAGAAGCAGGCTCCCTGCCGAGCAAGGAGCCCGATGTGGGACTCGATCCCAGGACGCTGGGATCATGACCTGAGCCGAAGGCAGCCGCTTAACCAACTGAACCACCCAGGCGTCCCGTCGCTGCACTTTTAGAATGTGGTCTCCTTCAGTGTTGACCCCACCATGCTTTCCATACTACCACCAGCAGGGGTGAGAGGGCAGGGAAGGAGCCGATGGACTAAGCAAGAAGTTCATCCTGAAGGACTTAAGACTGACCAAGGAGTGGGGTGACTGGGTGGCTCAGTGGGTTAAAGCATCTGCCTTGGGCTCGGGTCATGATCTCAGGGTCCTGGGATCGAGTCCTGCATCAGGCTCTCTGCTTGGCAGGGAGTCTGCTTCTGCCTCTCTCTCTCTCTGTCTGCCTCTCTGCCTACTTATGATCTCTGTCTGTCAAGCAAATAAATAAAATCTTCAAAAAAAAAAAAAAAAAAAAGACTGACCAAGGAAAGCAAGACATCATCCCTTTAGCTGAGTATAAGAGAGAACATCAACTGGAAGGTCCTGTTGGGGTCCGAGAGCAAAGGTCATACAAACTCTCAGAAGAGATGACATAAGGCCTGGTGTCCACAGAGGGTCCAAAGTCACAACTTTGGGTACCAGAGGAGGTGCACAGGGTAAAGTCACCTGCTGCCCACCATGCTGCCCTCAGTTGCTGTTGACCACAGGCAACATCCAATCCAGTGGGCCATATGGGTCCACACATGGACTATTAGCAACATCGTGTGCCA
Source organism: Taxidea taxus jeffersonii (assembly GCA_003697995.1). Classification (NCBI taxonomy): domain Eukaryota; kingdom Metazoa; phylum Chordata; class Mammalia; order Carnivora; family Mustelidae; genus Taxidea; species Taxidea taxus. The sequence continues at coordinate 25,308 of RCUC01069875.1, read as the reverse complement.
AAGATGATTGAAAGTTACAAAAACCAGTGTGTTAGCCCCCACTGTGGTGACCCAGTCTTTCAAGATTCTGTGAAACACTGTACCAGTAAAAAGTTGTGATCTACTCACGGTCCTCCAGGAAATGCCTTGGTCATGAGACCCTGCAACTACCCATCAATAGAGAGTCCTCAGTCTCATAGCACTCCCTCTCTTCCACTCCTGGCCTGCTCATTGCCTGGGGGGAGTAAAAGGAGTCAGAGTGTATACTAAAGAAGAGATATGGGTTCTGAGCTCCTGAGGGATCTGGTCTGGGAGCAGGGTGACCACCCAGATGGCCCAGACTTGGGAGGAGACAGAAAATGTTGAGAAAGGCAGTACACAGCAGGCTTCTGGCCCCAGATCCTGAGAACATCACCCATAGCAATAGCTGAATGACTGCTTTTGCAATATATTCACAGAGAGGAAAGATTATATTTGTTGCCACTGTTGGTGGATGAGTCTAATATCAGTAATGAGCAAGTGTGGGAAGACTTATGCCCTCCGGCCAGAGGCACCCCAGTGCTGTTTAGTCAGATTGCTGGCAAATGTGCAGGAATGGTTTATAGGATAAAGGAGGGAAAATATGGGAACACATAGTTCTCATCAACTAAAAATAACTTTTCATGCTTATTTATTTATTTATTTATTTAGTGATACTCTTTGAGCTATAAATTTGCTTCGTAGGCTGTTGGATCCTTTACTCTCTTTAGCTAAGCTCTGAGACTAACTTTTTTAAAGTGTTATTGTAAGACAAGCTAATGTTTTCATAGAGCTTGCCAAAATAGATAGGAATGACTTAAAAAAAAAAAAAAACAGTTCCAGGAAATATGTAATGACTTTTTTTAAACAAAGAACTCAGAATCTGAAATTGTGAAAAATGCTCTATTGATACCCCTTATAACACTTTTGGAATCTTTTTAAAGCATAAGTTAATAGTTTAATTAACAAAATACAAGGTTTGAAGGACTGTTTGTAGAGTTGTTAAAATCTCTTAAAATGAATTTTTGATCTTTTATAGGCTGGTAAGGACTCTTCCATATATTACAAGAGTGAATTATAATTGTTTCTTCATTACACAGACTTTGAACTTGATAGAAATTTTAGTCCTTAACCATCCTGTGTTCATTAGGCTCTAACATCAGCTTTCAAGTGAAAACTTTACATAAGCAGTCTGCCCTTTCGGTTTTCTTCCATGGAAAAAAGAAGAAAAGAAAGAAAAGGGGAGGCAGGAAAGAAAGAATGAAAGAGAGAGGCAGAATAGAACATTCTGGATTCACAGTTAATGGACCATCAATCTAATGACACCCAGGTTATGCTGTGTTTGAAGACCATTACCAGAAGATATTCCTTCAACCTGGATTCTCAGCAATGTCCCCTTGTACTTCTCTCTGGTCTACACAACCAGGTTGCTGGGGGGCAGGCAGGAATTGATGAGAATTATTTTGGAAAACTGACTTGTCTCATTTAGACATAGCTTTTCCGGAGCAGAGTATTTTCAGAACATTTACTGGCAGCATAACATAGATGATATCACAGAAGTAATTCCCGCACTGCTGAGCTGCCTAATTCCCCAGTTAAACACTGCTCTGATGTCAACAGCCTCACAGCCAAGAGGACTGCCAAAGTCATGTTGCACTTAAAAAGACTTCTCACCACCCCAGGAATGCCACTTTCCACTAATATTAATTTCAAATAATTAGTTATTCTTTTTCCTGATCAGTATTTGATTTATTTTAGTTATGTAGATTTAGTCATACTTGGTTGTAGAGGTTTGAAATTTTTTTAAAAAATATTTTATTTATTTATTTTTTGAGAGGGAGAGCATGAACGGGGGGAAGGGCAGAGGGAGAGTGAGAAACAAACTCCCCACTGAGCTCGGAGCCCAACTCGGGGCTTGATCCCAGGACCCTGAACTGGGATGCTGAACTGACTGAGCCATCCAGGTACTCCTGAGATTTGAAATTTTAAACAAAATTTGAAAATTTCAAATGATTGAGACTGATCCTATCATGACACCAATACCATGTAGAGTCAGGGATATGAAAAGACATGAAGTTGAGTTTGAGTGTTTGCCATACCTTCGTCCCAGGTAATACATCATGTAAAAATATGGAAGAATCAAGAATATTGACATTTTGTAGGAATGCCTATTTCTTACCCATAGAAAGATACCAAAAAGATATCTTATCCTCCTATATTTCTGGTCCCAAGTTTCAACATCTGTAAGAAATAAAATGGCATTTTGTAGATGACCTCTATGGTCCTTACTATTTTAAGAATTCATTGCTTCATGAAAACAGAGAATTCATGCTTGAGCAAAGAAGAGAGTTTAGTGGCCAAGAAAGACCTTCACTACTATTAACAGTCTTGTTCACATTATGTTGTAATACAGTCCTGGGATGGGTGTAGCTGGATGGAGAAGGTACCCTGCTATTACAAGGTTGAAGGGTACCCATTCAGTTTCAGTTAATCATTTCCAGAAAGCATCATATTCACATCTTTAGCAATAATAAAACAGAAGGTATCCATGGCTGGAATTTTAAGGAGGAGTTATGGTGGGGACTATTTTCAGAGCTGCAGGCAGTGTTTAGGGCACCGACAAGGGATGTTGAGGCACCCAGGACTAGAAAGAGCAGAAGGGTGTGTTACAGGAGCCCAGTGGGAGTTGGTCCCATCCCTGGCCACAGCCCACAAGGCTGGGACTGACACTTTTCACCCAGGGAGAACCAATCCACAAGCTCTGCTAAGCCAGTCAGGTATTCTTTCTCAAGGAATTGAACTTAATAGCCAGAGATCAAGCCAGTCATATGACGTGAGACCCTTTAGCTATAAGTTCTGGTGAGCTACAAGCAGTCAGTAAGATCCATCCAAAGACAGAAATTAAGAGAATCACAGAGGAGTCTTGTCTGGAGGGAGAAAGAGAGATGGAGATGGATGGAGGAAGAAAGGATGGAGAGGATGTAGAAATTAAAGACCCCATGGCCCCAGAATCACAGACAGAGAGATGTCCTCTCTGACATCTTTAAAACCCCAGTGTGCCCCAGCTAAGTTCATTTCAGTCCTTAGTCATCAATGACTCACCGTACTTACACCCTTTGGTTGCACTGGCCCAGAGCAACCCAGATTTTCCTGAGACACCATTAATATTCAACTAGCATGTAATGGCTGTACCATAGTCCATTTTATGAAACAAACAAACCATAGTTTATTTATAAATCTCTCATCATCTCTAATATTTTGCATTATAAACATCCTTGTAATCTAAGTCCCTCTATCATTTTTTTTCTAGAGGTAAATTCCAAGAAGTGGAACAGCTGGGCTATTTGGATAGTTTGATGTGTACTATTTATTGCCTTTGGTTCTACTAATTTATACTTGGACAAGCAGTGCATGGCAACCCTATTTCAACCTATTCCCTAAATGCTGCCATTCTTATGTTTTCATACATGCCAATATGTTAGGTTAAAAAGTATTTCATTTGTGGGATGCCTGGGTGGCTCAGTTGGTTAAAGAGCTGCCTTCGGCTCAGGTCATGATCCCATCGTCCTGGGATCGAGTCCCTCATCAGGCTCCTTGCTCAGCAGGGAGCCTGCTTCTCCCTCTGCCTCTGCCTGCCAATCTGTCTGCCTGTGCTCATTCTCTCTGACAAATAAATAAAATCTTTAAAAAAAAAAAGTATTTCATTTGTTAATTTTTATTTTATGGATTGAGCTTTTTCTCAAATATTGATGGGCACTTATATTTGTATATGTCTGTCTTGAGTTTATGACCTTTGCTTACTTTCTATTGTTGTAGTCAATTTTTCTTATTGATTTGTAAGAGACTTGAATTAACCCATTGTCTGTTACCTTGGTTTAAATACTTCTCCGGTTTATTGTTTGATTTTAAAATTTTGTTTGTGGGGCACTTGGGTGGCTCAGTAGATTAAGTGGCTGCCTTCGGTTCAGATCGCCACCTTAGGGTCCTGGGATCCAACCCTGCATCTTCCTTTCCCTCTTCCCCTCCCCCTACACGCTTTCTCTCTCTCATGCATAAATAAAACTCTTTAAAAAAAAATAAAATAAATTTCTGTTTGTGTTTTTTGACACACAGAGGTCTAACAATTTTTTCCTGAAGAGACTGGTCCCTCTTCCTCTATAGGCATCATCATGTCTGGATTTAGTGCCTAGAAATGTAGCCATCTTTTGATTTTGAGAACATCTGAGGCCATGTGCTTGTCTTTTGAAGCTGACAGAGTGGAGAGAGAGAAACCTCAGGCCTTGCTAACATCACTGAACCACTGGATCAACCAAGGTAGAAACCAGTTACCTCTTGATTTTTTTTTTTTTGTAATGTGAAATACCACATTTCATTTCACTTAAAACACCACTGATTATAAGATACAACATTACTTTATGTACCAATAAGAAAAGAAAATGCTGCCAATTAAACCACAACGTGCCATTGGTTAGAAGACTTGTCCTAATTTCAGGGATTTTAAAATGTAAAAGCCTGGATTTTAGAATCGATCAGACATAATCATATATTTCTTCATTGTTTCAGTCGAATGAGTCAAGAGATTTCTGTTACTTGCTGTTGTAAGTATCATACCTAATATATCCAAAACTTATCTACCTCTCACAGGTGTACTAGCACATAAATATAAAGACACATGACAAGATAATTCACAGGACCAAAATAATGACAAAATTAAATGTTTATCTTTGGGAATAAGTCAAATAAATTATAGAAAATCCCGTAGTGAACATTGAGCAGATGTTAAAAAAGAGAAAGAAGAAAAGCCAAATATTGTTGTGGAGAACAATTTTCTAAGGTTTATTGTGAAGTAAAAATAAAAGCATGCTTTATGTGTTTGGAGAATTGTGTATGGTATGCCACCATTTGTGTAAATATACATATATGTGAACATAAATATATACTATCACATACATATATATATTTATTAATCATATCTTTGCTCCAAATGGTACTGAAGAACTAGTAAACATGGTTGCTTTTCAGGAAAACAGAAACAGGAACTGGGAGATTAGGAAGGGAGAACTTTGTATTATACATACCTTTCTGCTATTTGATTATTAAAATATAAGTATGTGTTGTTTATATGAAATTGCATACATTTAAGAGAAAAGCTCGTCCTCATGCCAGGATTATATAATATCTTTATTCTGTCATATTACACTTTCATGGTTTTCTTCTAGTTTCAATACCACTCTTTTTCAATGTACACATGCCCCCCAGGGCCAGTTTTGGGCCCTCTTTTCGTCTCTATCTACACTTAAACCCCTAGTGATTTCATTTAAATGCCTGTCTGTAAATACTATTTATACTACTAAAATACTATTTATCACTTAAGTACTACTTATAATGTACACGCAAGTTTCTGTCTCCTACCACTGGTTCTCCTCTGGGTTCCAGACTCAAACATCCAACAGTCTGGTTGATATCTCCATTCCGTTATCCAAAACGCATCTCCAATTTAACATGACTGAATCAGACAGAATGCTTTGGGCTCCATGTAATAGAAGTTGGGCTCCATGTAATAGAAGTTGGACTCCAGGATTTGTTGGAAAAGTCCTGTGGTAGTTCAATGAGCAGCATGACTCTTCACTCTTAGCACTGCCCTCCTGCAAGGTTGGCTTCATCCTCAAGCTGGATTCAAGATGATTGCCTCAGTACCAGCCTTCCTTCTCTCTACTACAATGTTTAGAGGAAGAAAGGATGTAGCTTTTATTGGTAGATCCCTCTTAAAAAAGAATAAACTTTGTTCTCATAATCCCCCCCAAACTTGAACCCATTCCTAAACCTTCCCTCTGGTCAATGAAATTCCTTACAATGATTGGCTTAGGCCAGGACTCCTTAATTAGTCAATAACAAGGAGAGAATGCAATTATCCTTAGACCAATTAGGCCAATTCTTGAGAAGAAGGTGAAGCCAGGTTTTCCTGAATCACTTGCTGTATATGAAAAACTGGTAAGTACATGAAAGAAATCAGAATGCTATTAGGACACTGACTAGGGCAGTTGACAGTGTCCAAATGAGGTTTTTTTTTTAAACACTTCCTCCTTTCCAGTCTATTTCTCGTAGTTCTCCCAACCTTAGCAAATGGCACTGCCATCATCACAACTGTCTAAGACAAAACTCTAAGAGTCACATTTCATTCTTCCATTTACCCACCCTTCTCATCATCTGTCTATTACTGACATACATTTTATTTCAATGTATCTCATAAAAGCCATCATACATTGTTATTATTTTTCTTTTTTTTTTAAAGATTTTTATTTATTTATTTATTTGACAGATAGAGATCACAAGTAGGCAGAGAGGCAGGCAGAGAAAGAGGAGGAAGCAGGCTCCCCGCCAAGCAGAGAGCCCGATGTGGGGCTCGATCCCAGAACCCTGGGATCATGACCCGAGCTGAAGGCAGAGGCTTTAACCCACTGAGCCACCAGGCACCCCTGTTATTATTTTTCTTAAGCAGTAAATTAATTTTTGGATAAATTAAGCAAAGAGTAAATATATTTTGTGCTTATGCATTTCTTCACTATTTTCTAGCATTCTTCGTTTTTTAAAAAGATTTTATTTTTTTATTTAATGGAGAGAAAGAGAGCACAAGCAGGCAGAGCAGCAGGCAGAAGGAGAGCGAGCAGGCTCCCTGCTAAGCAGGGAGCCCGATGCAGGGCTTGATCCCAAGACCCGAAGATCATGACCTGAGCCGAAGGCAGAGGCTTAACCCACTGAACCACCCGGGCGCCTACATCATTAATTTTTGATGTAGTGTTCCATAATTCAGTGTTTGTGTATAACAAACCCAGTGCTCCCTGCAATACATACCCTCCTTAATACCTATCACCAGGCTAACCCATCCCCCCACCCCTCTCCTCTCTGAAACCCTCAGTCTGTTTCCCATAGTCCATAGTCTTTCATGGTTCGTCTCCCCCTCTGACTATCCCCTTCATTTTTCCCTTCCTTCTCCTAATGTCCTCCGTGCTATTCCTTATGTTCCACATGTAAGTGAAACCATATGATAGTTATCTTTCTTTGCTTGGTTTATTTCACTCAGCATAATCCCCTCCATTTCCATCCATGTCGATGCAAATGGTAGGTATTCATCGCTTCTGATGGCTGGGTAATATTCCATTGTATATATGGACCACATCTTCTTTATCCATTCATCTGTTGTTCATCCATTCATCTGCTCCTTCCACAGTTTGGCTATTGTGGACATTGCTACTATGAACATTGGGGTGCACATGCCCCTTCTTTTCATTACACCCGTCTCTTTGGAGTAAATACCTGTAGTACAATTGCTGGGTTGTACGGTAGCTCTATTCTTAACATCTTGAGGAACCTCCATACTGTTTTCCAGAGTGGCTATACCAGCTTGCATTCCCACTAACAGTGAAGAGAGTTCCCCTTTCTCCACATCCTCACCAACATTTGTTATTTCCTGTTTTGTTAATTTTGGCCATTCTAACTGGTATAATGTAGTATCTCATTGTGGTTTTGATTTGTTTTTCTCTGGTGGCTAGTGATGTTGAGCATTTTTTCATGTGCCTGTTTGCCATTTGTATTTGTATGTCTTTTTTGGAGAAGTGTCTGTTCATGTCTTCTGCCCATTTTTTGACTGGGTGATTAGTTTTTTGAATGTTGAGTTTGAGAAATTTTTTATAGATCTTAGATACTTCTTTAATTGCATCTCATACTACACTTTTTCTCACTAACCAAATTTCTACCAACATTGATTTCCATACTTTCCTAACACATCCCAAGGTCTGTTTTTTCTTTTAAAGATTTTATTTATTTATTTATTAGTTAGAGAGAGAGAGAGAGCGAGCACAGGCAGACAGAGAGGTAGGCAGAGGCAGAGGGAGAAGCAGGCTCCCCGCTGAGCAAGGAGCCCGATGTGGGACTCGATCCCAGGACGCTGGGATCATGACCTGAGCCGAAGGCAGCCGCTTAACCAACTGAGCCACCCAGGCGTCCCCCAAGGTCTGTTTATTTCTTTTTGCTTCCCACTTACTGGCTTTTGCATTGCTATTGCTTGCCAGGAAAGCTCTCCCAGATCATCACAACTTTTGGCTGTCAGACTGATCCTCTCTGCATTGCATGGTACCAAAATCTGCAAACACATTTCCTGAGATTCCCTTGCATACTAGGTTTTGCCTAGGTTCAGGCAAAGAAGAGTTCCTACAAGAGGTTAAACATTAGGGGTAAGGGAGAGATTATTCCCTTCACCTCTCTGTGAGGCAGTATCTTCAGCAATGATTGCATCTTTTCTGTGGTTTTAGCTGTGGCCTGGCAGCCCCCGCCACAGTAATCCTATGTCTCATTTGCATAGGACTAGGAGTGGATTTCCTTCCTCCTCATCTCTGGTTGCCTTACCACGCCCTGTTTGATTTAACAACTCTTCTGACACTCATATTAAATGATCTCTATTTAACTGCCTGGTGTAATTGTTTTGTGTTGGTTTTGTTGCCAGTGTAATTCAACTGATGCATTTGGTTATATGTTATCATTCAGTTCTGAGCTCAGATGATATCTCATCAAAAAACTATTTTCTGACCATCCTGTGTACAGCAGTGTCCTAGTAACTCTCATTATATCACTCTTTTTAATTTATTGCCTGTTTTCTCCCAACAGCATATAGGTTTTAAGAGAATACAGACCTGGGGCGCCTGGGTGGCTCAGTGGGTTAAAGCCTCTGCCTTCAGCTCAGGTCATGATCCCAGGGTTCTGGGACCGAGCCCCACATCGGGCTCTCTGCTCAGCAGGGAGCCTGCTTCCTCCTCTCTCTCTCTCTGCCTGCCTCTCTGCCTACTTGTGATCTCTCTCTGTCAAATAAATAAATAAAATCTTAAAAAAAAAAGAGAGAGAGAGAGAGTACAGACCTAATTAATCTTGTTCAGTGCTCTTTCCCTGTGCCTAGAATGGTGCCTGGAACATAGTAACACCTTAATAAATATTTGTGGAATAAATGAAAGAAAATACCTAGTACTTTTATGAGTTTAAGCTTCACATTTATACTTTAATCCATCTAAAATTTATTTTGGTGTAGATGTAAAGTATAGATATAATTTTTGTGGGACGCCTGGGTGGCTCAGTTGGTTAAACAGCTGCCTTCGGCTCAGGTCATGATCCCAGCATCCTGGGATTGAGTCCCACATTGGGCTCCTTGCTCAGCAGGGAGCCTGCTTCTCCCTCTGCCTCTGCCTGCCACCCTGTCTGCCTGAGCTTGTGCGCTCTCTCTCTCTAATATATAAATAAATAAAATCTTAAAAAAAATTTAGATATAATTTTTGTGTCATATAGCCACTAGCATAAACCCATTTATTGAAAAACTATTCCTTTTGCCCTGTTTCATACTGATCCCTTTATTATATACAACTTCTTTACATATATTGTACTTATATTCGTTATTGGGCTTTCTGTACTGTTTTGTTGTTCAACCCACGCAAGTAATACACTATTTTATATCTTTATAATACATTGTAAAAACTGGTGGGTCAAAATCTCCCCTCTTTTAAAAAAATTGTAGCAAATATACAACATTTTTATTGATCTAGATATACTTAAGAGTAAAATTTAAAGACCCACAAAAATCTTATTTGTATTTGATTGAAACTGTTTTATTTTTATTTTATTTTTTTTTATTTATTTGTCAGATAGAGAGCGCAGGAGCGAGCACAGGCAGACAGAGAGGCAGGCAGAGGCAGAGGGAGAAGCAGGCTCATTGCTAAGCAAGGAGCCTGATGTGGGACTCGATCCCAGGACGCTGGGATCATGACCTGAGCCGAAGGCAGCCGCTTAACCAACTGAGCCACCCAGGCATCCCATGATTGAAACTGTTTTAAATACATGGATTATTTTGAGGGAAGAATTACTTTACAATATTGAACCTTCCCAAATAGAAAATAATGTTTCATTCCATTTTTTCAATTCAGTTGTGTATAGTATAGCACTTCAGTAAAGTTTTAGAACTCTTATTATATAAATCCCGCATAATTTTTCCTCTTAATATTAGCACTGAATTTTGAGTTCTTACTATGTGTCAGGAACTGTCCCAACTACTTTAAATGTATTAATACTATTTAATGCACATAATCATATAGATAGGTACATTTACTACCATTATTCCTAAATAATTTATTTTATTGTTATGTTGAATGAGATGATATCCTTTTGCATTTTCTAACACTTTACATATAGGAAAGCTATTGATTCTTATAAATATATCTTGTAACTGGGGCATGTCTGGTTTTTAAAAAATGAGTCAATGTAATTACCAGCTCAATGTGCACTGAAGAATGCTGCTCTATGATAAATAACATGATTATGCATACCCATATTCACACAGAATTTTTAGTAAACTTTAAGTATTCATCATTAATCATATTAACAATAAGAATTACTACTTACGGGATGCCTGGGTGGTTCAGTCAAGTAAGTGTCTGCCTTCAAGTCAGGTCATGATCTTGGGGTCCTATGGTCCTGGGATCAAACTCTGTGGCAGGCTCCCTGCTCAGTAGGGAGTCTGCTTCTCCCTCTTCCTCTGCCCCTCCCCCCTGCTTGAGCTCTCTCTCTCTCTCTCTCATGCTCTCTCTCTCTCTCTGGTGCTCTCCATCTCTCTCTCAAATAAAGAAATAAAATCTTTTAAACAAAAAGAAATACTACTATCAAAGAAGATCCTTCTATGTGACAAACACTATGCTTGACAATTTACATATATGATATCTTTGAATCCCTGGCACAACACTCTATAGTAAGAATTATTATACCCATTTTACAGATGAGAAAAACTGAGACTCAGAGAGAATAAGTAATTTCTCCAAGTTCACATATTTCTACTCTGCTGCTTTAAGTGTACCTTATACATATAACACCTGTTTTCATTTTCAAAAGTTAATTAATATAAAACTGGGGCACCAGGGTGATTCAGTAGGTTGAACATCTGACTCTTGGTTTTAGCTCAGTTCATGATCTCGGGGTCCTGGGATCAAACCCCATTTTGGGCTCCATGCTCTGTGGTAAGTCCGCTTTGGATTCTCTCTCCCTCTGCCCCTACCCCCAGTCACTTGCACATTTTCTCTCTCTCACAAATGAATAAATAAATCTTTTTTAAAGTTAATTATACAAAACTTTAATTAAATTTTGATAGTATAAAATAAAAATAAATGAGAAAAGTACAATATGATATTAATTTCTATAACATTGCACTCTTAAAGCTTTTATTTTGGAGTGAGGGTCTTTTTCTCTTTATATAATTTTACTACAGTTTAAAGCAGGGCAATGTGATGTTGTTTGAAGGGGGCTTGATTCCATACCCCAGTGAATGTTTTGTTTGGTTTTCAAAAAACCTTAATTTCTCAGTGCAGTGAGAAAAAAAATTTCAAAAGAAAATTATATGTAATAAGATATCTAGGAATAAACTTAACCAAAGAGGTGAAAGACCTGCACTCTGAAAGCAATAAAACACTGATGAAAGAAACTGAAGAAGATACAAAGAAATGGAAAGATATTCCATGCTCATGGATTGGAAGAACAGATACTGTTAAAATGTCTATGCCACCTAAAGCAATCTATAGATTTAATACTATCAAAATACTAACAGAATTTTTCACAGAACTAGAGCAAAAAATCCTAAAATTTATATGGAACCACAAAAGACCCCAAATACACAAAACAATTTCTAAAAAGACAAACAAAGCAGGAAGTATCACAATTCCAGGCTTCAATTATATTACAAAGCTGTAGTACTCAAAACAGTATGGTACTGTAATAAACATAGACATACAGATCAATGGAACAGAATAGAAAACCCAGAAACAAACCCATCATTATATGGTCAATTAATCTTTGACAAAGCAGGAAAGAATACCCAGTGGAAAAAAGACAGTGTCTTCAACAAATGGTGTTGGGAAAACTAGTCAGCTACATCCAAAAGAATGAAATTGGACCACTTTCTTACACCATACACAGAAATAAATTCCAAATGAATGAAATACCTAAATGTGAGAACTGAAATCATAAAAATCCTAGAAGAGAGCACAGGCCGTAATTTCTCTGATATGAGCCATAGCAACATTTTCGCAGATATGTCTCCTGAGGCAAGGGAAACAAAAGCAAAAAATCAACAATTGGGACTTCATCAAGATAAAAGGCTTTTGCACAATGAAGAAATGATCAACAAAACTAAAGGCAGCCTATGCAATGAGAGAAGATATTTGCAAATGACATATTAGGTAAAGGGCTAGTAACCAAAATATATAAAGAACTTATAAAAATCAAGGCCCCAAAACAAATAATCCAATTTAAAAAATGGGCAGAAGACATAAACAGACATTTCTCCAAAAAAGACATACAACAGATACATGAAAAAAGATGCTCAACATCACTCATCATCATGGAAATGCAGAACAAATGCAGTGAGATGTCAAGTCACACCTGTCAGAATGGTTAAATTAAAAAAACACAAGAAAAATAAATGTTAATGATGATATGGAGAAAAAGGAACCCTTTTGTACTATTGGTGGGAATGCGAGCTGATACAGCCACTCTGGAAACCAGTGTGGAGATTCCTCAAAAAGTTAAAAATAAAACTACCCTAAGATCCAGTAATCACACTACTGGGTATTTATCCCCAAAATAAAAAAAACACTAATTCAAAGGGATAAATGTACCCCTATGTTTATAGCAGCATTATTAACAATAGCCAAATTATGGATGTAGCCCGTGTCCATCGACAGGTAAATAGATAAAGAAGATGTGAGATATCAGGGCTCCTGGGTGGCTCAGTGGGTTAAGCCTCTGCCTTTGGCCCAGGCCATGGTCTCGGGGTCCTGGGATCGAGCCTCACATCGGGCTCTCTGCTCAGCAGGGAGCCTACTTCCCTCTCTGTCTCTACCTCTCTGCCTATTGTGATCTCTCTCTCTCTGTCAAATAAATAAATAAAATCTTAAAAAAAAATGTGAGATACACACACACACACACACACACACACACACACACACACGGGAATACTACTCAGCCATAAAAAATACTGAAATCTTGCCATTTGCAATGACATGGATGAAGTTAGAAAGAATTATGCTGGGGTGCCTGGGTGGCTCAGTGGGTTAAAGCCTTGGCCTTCAGCTCCAGCCCTGATCCCAGGGTCCTGGGATGGAGCCCCACATTAGGCTCTCTGCTCAGGAGCCTGCTTCCCCCTCTCTCTCTGCCTGCATCTCTATTTGTGATCTCTGTCTGTCGAATAAATAAATAAAATCTTTTAAAAAAAAGAATTATGCTAAGCAAAATAAGTGAGTCAGAGAAAGACATACGATATCATTTCATTTATGTGGAATTTAAGAAACAAAACAAACAAGCCAAGGGGAAAAAAGAGAGAGAGGTAAACCAAGAAACAGACTCTTAACTATAGAGAACAAAATGATGGAATTAAGGAGTGCATATGTGATGAGCACCAGGTGATATATGGAAGTGTTGAATCTCTCTATTGTTCACCTGAAATATTACATTGTATGTTAACTATACTGGAATTTAAAATAAAATTTAATTTAAAAAGAAAAAGAAAAAATTGGGGCACCTGCGTGGCTCAGTTGTTAGGCATCTGCCTTTGGCTCAGGATCCCAGAATCCTGGGGTCGAGCCCCGCATTGGGCTCCCTGCTCTGCAGGTAGCCTGCTTCTCCCTCTCCCACTCCTCCTGCTTGTATTCCCTCTCTCACTGTGTCTCTCTCTGTCAAATAAATAAATAAAATCTTTTTTTAAAAAAAGAAAGAAAAAAAAGAAAAAATTATGTGGATCACTGTCCAGCCCCTAAAGTGTTTGCCTTTACCTTTTCAAAGTCTATTTTAAGCTACCTGAAGGATTTATTTCAAGTTGTCTCATATACTTTACCTTTCTCCTTAATTTTTAATTCTGATTAATTTTAAATAATTCACTAAAGTCATGATCAATGCCACTATTAAGTACTTCTATTCCCTTGAACCTCCCAACACTCAGGCAGAAATTATGACAATTCTTTGAGGTTATGCTGTTTCTGGTACATAATGCTCAGTGTTTCTTTTTCTCTTCATCTAATCCAAAATTTGTAGAAATTTTACCATGAAGAAAATCTATCATTTTATCTTCTTGCCTATAATGGAATGCTCAACTCTCATTTTTCATAGCATGCCAGGTATGTACCCACCGCCTCCCCAAAAGTCTTTTTCTTCTGCTTAGAAACGATAGTCTCTTTCTTTAAGAAAACTCTAGGGGTGCCTGGGTGACTCAGTCAGTTAAGCATCCAACTCTTGGTTTTGGCTCATGTCATGATCTCAGGGTTGTGGGATCAAGCCCCACATCAGGCTCTCCACTCAGCAGGGAGTCTGCTTTTCTCCCTCTTCCTTTGTCCCTCTCCCTGCTCGCTCTCTCTCCTTCTCTAAAGTAAGTAAATACATCCTTTTTAAAAAGAAAGAAAACTCTCTCACAGTATTATTTTATGATTTACATAACTTTATGATAGTCTCAACTCCAAGTTGCACTTAAGGGCAAAATAGAAATATAATACTACTAATCATTAGGGAAATGCAAATTGTAACTATAACAAGACACTGCCTCACACCCATTAGGGTGGTTACTATATTAAAAAACAGAAAACAAGTACTGGTGAGGATGTGGAGAAATTGGAGCTCCTTTGCACTGTTGGTGACAATGTCAAATGGTACAGCCATTGTGGGAAATGGTATGGAGGCTCCTCAAAAATTAAAAAAATAATATTACCATATGACCCAGAAATTCCACTTCTGGATATATACCCCAAAGAATCAAAAGCAGGGTCATGAATAGATATTTGTGCACCCATATTCAAAGCAGCATTATTCACAATACTAGAATATAGAAGCAACCCAAGTGCCCATTGACAAATGAATGGAATACCAAAATGTAGTATAGTCATACTACTAAATATTATTCAGTCCTAAATAGGAAAGAAACTTTGCAATTATGCAACAATATGGATGAGTCTTGAGTACATAACACTGAGTGAAATAAACCAGTCACAAAAAGTCAAATACTGCGGCACCTGGGTGGCTCAGATGGTTAAGCATCTGCCTTCAGCTCAGGTCATGATCTCAGGATCCTGGGATGGAGCTCCGCATCAGGATCCCTGCCTGATGGGGAGCCTTCTTCTCCCTCTCCTTCTACTGATCCCCTTGCTGTGCTCTCTTGCTCTCTGTCAAATAAAGAAATAAAATCTTTTTTTTAAAAAAGTCAAATACTGTATGATTCCACTTATATGAAATAATGAAGTAGTCAAAATGATAAAAACAAAAGGTGTAATTTTGGCTGACAGGGCTAGGGAGAAAGGGAGAATGGGGAGTTATTGTTTAATGGATATAGAGTTTCAGATTAACAAGATGAAAAGTTGCGAGTTTAGATAGTGGTGATAGTTGCACAAGAATATGAGTATTTTAAACCACTGAACTGGGGGCACCTAGCTGGCTTAGTTTGTTGAGTGGCTGACTTTTGGTTTCAGCTCAGGTCATAATCTCATGGGTCCCAGGACTGAGCCCCATGTTGAGCTCCACACTCAGCAGGGAGTCTGCTTGAAGGTTTTCTCCCTCTGCCCCTCCCCCACCACACAGGACTTCTCTGGCTCTCTCAAATAAATAAATACATCTTCAAAACAAAACAAAATAAAAAAACACTGAACTGTTACCTTAAAAACAGTTAAGATAAGCAAGCAGAGTGGGGCAGTGGAAACATGATCGCCCATAACCCAGATCTTGATGGATGGAAAAATGGTTAAGATGGTAAATATTGCTGTGTATATTTTAAAACAATTTTAAAAACCAAAATTAAATATTAAAGTAAAGAATTAGAGTCCATAAGTCACATAAGTTATTTGACTATAGGTAGATACATAGGAAACATTGATTCTACTGAATTCAGATAGTCCATTTTGTGTGGATGGAAAGCCTAAATCTAACTAATGATATTTCCAATCCACCTTTGTTGAGAATTAGTTAATAGCCTTCAGCCTGTATATGCTTATAAAATTTATTAATTTCAGATAAATAAATTTAACTCCTTGGTTTTGGAAGTTCATACACAATTACTAACAGAGAAAACAGCAATGAGCTATGGTTTTATAAAATGTTACATTAAAGAATCATTATTTTATGAATTTAATGGCTTTTCATAAAAGCTCCTGAGATCATTCAGACTCTCTCATAATGAAAGAGGTGTGTCCCTCATTCCCTTTTGCAAGCCCTGTGACAAACTAAATGTTAAGAAGAACTGTAAAGAAAAGTTTCACTGCCAAACCGCTAACCATGCTTCAAAAGTCCAAAGTAGAAAAGAAATAAAAAGTCAAACAAAAAGAAACAAGACTAGGGTTCTATGAAGCCAGAATAAACCACAGACCATAGGAAAACACTGTCCCTTCCATGGCCTCAGTATCATAGTAGAGGAGTGTTGTGAGTGGGGATGTCTGGGTCCAGCCAGCCGCCATCTTGGAGCCTCAACCCCATCATTTCCCCCTCTCAGTGGATACTAAGTGAGGATAGAGTGTATTCATGGCTGTGAGCAGTCTTTGTCTCCTCTCCATGCTGGCACCCAGAGAGTCTCCCTGTTGGCTGTAGTGGTCTCTGTATTGTCAAGAAAGTTCATCCAAAGTAACTAACTCCTCAAGAAATTTTGCCAAATCACATTTAGCAAGATGGATGCATAACAGTTCATTATTTTCCAAGTGGGTAGCATTGATTAGGAAAGGATGAAAAGACACCCTAAAGTTTCTCCACTTCTTTGTGTCTTCCTCAATTTCTTTCATGAGTGTTCTATAATTTTCTGTGTGTAGATCTTTACCTCTTTGGTTAGGATTATTCCTAGGTATCTTATGGTTTTCAGTGCAATTATAAATGGGATTGAATCCTTAATTTCTCCCTTTTCCATCTCATTGTTAGTGTACAGAAATGCAACTGATTTCTGTGCATTGATTTTATTTATTTTTTTAAAGATTTTATAATAAAGATTTTATTTATTCATTTGAGAGAGAGAGAGAGCACAAGCAGGGGGAGAAGGAGAAGCAGACTTCCCACTGAGCTGGGAGCCTGATGTAGGAAATGATTATTGTATTGTATTGTGATTATTGTTTCAATTTCCTTGCTGGTTATATGTCTGTCCAGGTTTTCTATTTCTTCCTGGTTCAGGTTTGGTAGTTTATGCATTTCTAGGAATGCATATTCTTCTAGATTGCCTAATTTATTGGCATATAGTTGCTCATAATATGTTCTTGTAATTGTTTGTATTTCTTCAGTGTTGGTTGTGTCCTCTTTCATATGTGATTTTATTTATTTGAGTCCTTTCTCTTTTCTTTTTGATAAGTCTGGCCAGAGGTTTATAAATATTATTAATTCTTTCAAAGAACCAACTCCTGGTTTCATTGATCTGTTCTACTGTTCTTTTGACATCTATTTTATTGATTTCTGCTCTGATCTTTATTATTTCTAAGCTCTTGCTGGGTTTAGGCTTTATTTGCTCTTCTTTATCCAGTTCTTTTAGGTGTAGGGTTAGGTTGTTTATTTGAGATCTTTCTTGTTTCTTGAGAAAGGCTTATATTGTTATATACTTCCCTCTTTTGAACACTAAATGTTTTGAACAGTTGTGTTGTCATTTTCATTTGCTTCCATGAATTTTTTTAAATTGTTCTTTAATTTTCTGGTTGACTCATTTGTTCTTTAGTAGGATGCTCTTTAACCTCCCTGTATGCGCTCTTTCCAAATTTCCTCTTATGATTGAGCTTCAGTTTCAAAGCATTGTGATCTAAAAATATTCAGGGATTGGTCCCAATCTTTTTGTACCAGTTGAGATCTGATTTGTGACCAGTATGTGATCTATTCTGGAAAATATTCCATGTGTATTCAAGAAGAATGTGTATTCTGTTGCTTTGGGATGGAGTGCTCTGAATATATCTGTGAAGTCCACCTGTTCCATTGTGTTATTCAAAGCCTTTGTTACCTTGTTGATTTTCTGCTTAGATAATCTGTCCATTGCAGTGAGTGGGGTGTTAAAATCCCCTACTATTATTGTATTATTATTGATGTGTTTTATTTTGTTATTGGTTGGTTTATATAATTGGCTGCTCCCACATCTGGGTCATAAATATTTACAGTAGTTAGATCTTCTTGTTGGATAGACCTTTTAATTATGATATAGTGTTCTTCCTTATCTCTTATTACTTTGGTTGAAAATCGAGTTTGTCTAATACAAAGATTGCTACTCCAGCTTTTTTCTCATGTCCATTAGCATGGTAAATGGTTTTCCATCCCCTCACTTTTAATCTGGACATATCTCTGGGTCTAAAATGAGTCTCTTGTAAGCAGCATATTGATAAGTCTTGCTTTTGTATTCAATCTGATAACCTATGTTTTTTGATTGGTATGTTTGACCCACTTTCATTCAGAGTAACTATTGAAAGATATAAATTTAGTTTCACTTTATTATCTGTAAAGTCACTTTTTCTGTATATTGTCTCTGTTCTCTCTGGTCTAAGTTATTTTGGGACTCTCTCTTCACTTAAAGGATACCTTTTAACATTTCTTATAGGGCTAGTTTAGTGATCATGCATTCTTTTAGTTTCTGTTTGTCCTGGAAGCTTTTTATCACTCCTATTTTGAATGACATCTACTTCGATATAGTATTCTTGGCTGAATATTTTTCTCATTTACCATCCTGAACATATCATGCCAGTCATTTCTGGCCTGCCAGGTCTCTATGGCTAGGTATTCTGCCAGTCTAATGTTTCTACCCTTGTAGGTTATGGATCACTTGTCCTGAGCTACTTTCAGTATTTTCTCTTTGTCTCTGAGATTTGCAAATTTCACTCTTATATGTCAAGGTATTGACCTATTTTTACTGATTTTGAGGGGGCTTCTTTGGGCCTCCTGGATTTGAATGCCTGATTCTTTCCCCAGATTAAGGAAATCCTCCATTACAATTTGCTCCATTATATCTTCTGCCCCCCTTCTCTCTTTCCTCTTCTTCTGGGATCCCAAATATTCTAATATTTTTTCCCCTTATGGTATTACTTATCTCTCGAATTCTGCCTTCATGATCTAGTAGTTGTTTCTCTCTCTTTTTCTCAGCTTCTTTATTCTCCATCATTTTGTCTTCCAAATCACTAATTCTCTTTTCTGCTTCACTTATCCTCACATTTAGAGCCTCTGTTTGGTTGTTGTTGTTGTTGTTGTTGTTGTTGTTGTGTGTGTGTTTTAGGATTTCATTTATTTACTTGTCAGGGAGAGAGCAAGAGAGAGCACAAGTAGGGGGAACAACAGGCAGAGGGTGAGGCAGACTCCCTGCTGAGCAAAGAGCCTGACCAAGAAGCCCAATGAAGGCCTTGATCTCAGGACCCTAGGATCATGACTGAAGCCAAAGGCAGATGTTTAACTGACTGAACCACCCAGGCATCCCTAGAGCCTCCATTTTTTATTGTATCTCATTAACGGACTTTTTAATTTTGACTTGATTAGATTTTAGTTCTTTTATTTCTCTAGAAAGGATTCTCTAGTGTTTTCTGTTTTATTTTTTTCCAGCTAATATCTCTATAATCATTATTCTGAACTCCAGTTTTGGCATTTTACTTATGTCCATCTGATTAGGCGTCTGGAAGTCAGTACTGCCTCTTTTCTCTCTCTCTCTCTTTTTTAAAGATTTTATTTATTTATTTGACAGACAGAGATCACAAGTAGGCAGAGAGGCAGGCAGAGAGAGGGGGAAGCAGGCTCCTTGCTAAGCAGAGAGCCCAATGTGGGGCTCGATTTTGGGACCCTGAGATCATGACCTGAGCTAAAGGCAGAGGCTTAACCCACTGAGCCACCCAGGTTCCCCATCTCTTTTCTCTTTTTTGAGGTGAGTTTTCCATGTTGTCATTCTGTCCTGAGAAGAATAGATTAATTATAGAACAAAATACTAAAAGGGTGAAAATAACCCTAGAGAAATATACACTAAACAAATCAGAAGAGACCCAAAACAAAAATAAGTAAGTAAGTAAATAAATAAATATTTTTTAAAAAGAGAGAATAAATCAGACAGGTGAACAGAATAGAGCAAATTCACTGGACCTTGCATGTATTTTGGTCTGTTTGTTAGAAAACTAGATCCCAAAATTGTAAAGGAAGAAAACTTATATATATAAAAAAATAAAACTAAATCCAGCGAAAGGGTAGAATGTAACTGTATAAATGAAAATTAAAAGACAAAAAAAAGAGAGAAAAAAAGGAAGAATATGAACAGTCAGGTGAACATAACAGAGCAATACACTGTATCCTGAGTGTTTTTTGGTCAGTTAGAAGAAACTACATCTCAAAATTGTAAGAAAGAAACACATATATAAAAAAATAAACTTAAATACACTGAAAGGATAGAATGTATCCTTAAAGATGAAAAATTAAAAATATTTAAGCAAAAACAGTTGATAAAATTAGAAATTGGTTGAAAAGGAAAGAGAAAAAAATTAAAATTGAAGATTATAGAAGAGGGGGGGGGGGTTTATATATATATATATATATATATATATATATATATATAGGAATATGCTATATTCCCCTAGTGCTGGAGTTTTGCTATTCTCATTGATGGGTAAACTTGGTCTTGGCTGGATGTTCTTGCTGATCTTCTCAGGAAGGGGCCTGTTGTCTTGATTCAGGTGTCTTCCCCGCCCCCTCCTCCAACCTCAACCCCGGGGCAGATTGCACCACCCTTACCAGGGGACTGTTGGTTGTCTTTTGGTTTTCTTGACTGTTTTCTTTGCTGTGCAAAAACTTTATTTTGATGAAGTCCCAATAGTTCATTTTTGCCTTTATTTCCCTTGCCCATAGAGATGTGTCTAGTGTTGCTCCAGATTGCTCTATGTGGTTTTTGTTCCTTGAAGCCTTTCCACTCTGCTTTAGAGGATGTGAATGAAAATGCCAGCCTCCCAATCTTCAGCCCTGGAACTGAAAGCTTGGGACCTCACTCCTCTGTATGTCCTCAGGGAAAAGCAGTCAATCACTCTTGTCTCCCTGTCCGGGCCACACTCCATGCTCACCCAGCTTGTGACCAATTATTCCTATCTCAGGCATGTGACCCCATATCAAGTCTCCAAACCCTGTAGACTCCTAGGAGGTGTCTGCCCTCTTCTGACACTTGCTGGGCCCCTGCTCAGAAAGTAGTCGCCCAACCTTTCCATGGTTCTCAGTTTGCAGCCACTCTGAACTGAAAGCCCACTCCTGGCCTTGCTGATTGCAGCCAGCTTCCCTGCTCTGATGCCTGGAGACTCTTGTCACATTCAGGCACCTCCAGTCTTCCTGTGACCCTGAGAATTCTGAGACCACACCATTCCACCTAGGATCTGCCCCACTTTGCCACCTGAGTACCTTTCAGGCAGGGACATCCCTTACTGGAGCAGACTTCTAAAAGTTCAGATTTTGTGCTCTCCTGCATATCACTTTCCAATAGCTGGCTTATGGAGGCTCTTCCACCATGGTTTATCTACCCATATATCAACTTGGATTCACTTCTCCATGCCTCCTAACTTACAGAAAGTGGTCACTTTTCTATTTGTAGAGTTGCATCTATTATTTTCTTAGATCTCTGGTTGAGTTCACATGTGTTCAGAATAATCTGAAAGCTATTTAGCTGAATTTCTGGGACCAGACAAATCTAAGGTCTTCTACTCTCTGCCATCTTGGACCACATCTCAATAAATATTTGTTTTAGTGACTAGTTTTCATCATTGAAAGGAATGAAGTTTGGCATTAAATAGCTCAGGATCATATACAAAGATATATAATAAATTTTCCTCTAATGAGAAAAAGTAGATCAATAAACTTAGTAAATAGGCATGCATTGAAAAAAAATACACATCTAGAAAATAAATTTTTTTAAAATTCTGACTCATTATTAAGGAAATATAAACTTTGATGTTTCAGCTAAAGTAGGGTGTAACTCAAAACATAATAGGGACCTAAAATGAGAAATGAAGAAACCTCACATTGTCCAAAAACAGGTAGGATATTTCAGTTGTAGTTGCGAACAAACTTCTAGGTGTTTGGTGAAATATTTATCAAATATTTCAAATATTTATATCAAATATTTCAAACATGTTTATCAAACATTTGGCATGACTAGTTGGATTAAAGCATCTTTCTCCTTTAAATTTATTGGTTTACTCCTTTGGTGGGCCAATGTCCATTCTCCTATCACCGTGACTCATCTCTCAAAAGTGAGAGATGAGACAATGATGGGGCCAGTCAATGAAAACCCATTGCCAAGGGTAGAGAAGTAACGCATGTAGTTCCAATTATTCACACAAGTGATCCATATGATCACATTTCCGTATGAACAGCAATATTGTTATTGAAAACTGCTAAATCACTAGCATTGTACACTATTTCATGAAAAGGAAAGACATAAAATGTCCTGTCTTTCTCTTAAATTGTGAATGCTCTGGCATCAAGTAAATCAAACACATGTGAAACAGCATGAGGAGAAACTACAAATCAATGTGTCAACAACTAAGAAATGATAGAATGCAAATTCATGAGGATCATAAATCCTTAGAATGCTGGAATATATGGTCCACTGGTCCAGTTACTTTATCTTCCGGCAAAGACAACTGAGACCCAGAAAGGGCCAACATGTAACAGCCGGAAGAACTCAAACTCATAGAGTTACATAAACAGATACAGGGAAGTAGGGGAAAAGGATATTTTGACAGGTACTGTCACCAGTTAGACCCCAAGACCTGCTCTTTACTCCCTATCTGCTTTACCCACTGTCCTTTGTCCCAGATTTTTCCTTAAGCTCTTCTTTCTAGTTTATCTCTTAACTCGGGCAAAAGATGCAACAGGCATAACATCCCGTGATGGAAACTCCTCAAGCAATAACAACTGCCCATATGAAGAGCTCTGGTAGCCCAGAGCTCCCAGACCAGTTTGAACTCAAACCCTGACTCATATGTGTGCAGATGACCATGCAGTGACTAACAGTTACTTTTACCTCCTGAAAATACTAAAATCTTCACCCAAGGAGGAGCCTCAGCCTTATTTACAGACCATACAATGTATGTATAGGCATGTTTCCTTAAGGTACATGAATGGCCTTTAGAGGATTTGACAAGGCTTCCCTATCTAAATATTCATCCTAATCCATTCACCCTCTCTAAGGGAGGCATGGCTTTGGAATGCTTCCCTGCAGTCTCCTTACTTGCTGAAATAAAGTTTCCTTTGTGCAACAACTCCACCTGGTATAGTTCCTATCTGAAACTCACCAAGGAGCAAACTCTTATTAGTTTGTTTATAGTAGCACCAAAAAGCCTTTGGGTAAAGGTGAGACCTAAATGCATGGTCTATAGGAAGGAGCAGAATAAGGTAGCTAGGTGGTCTCTGTAAGATGGTAACAGGAATTTCAAAAATAGAACTTTAATTTTAGAATAGTTTTATATTTGTGAAATAATTGGGAGGATAATGCAGAAAGGCCCCACATACCACACTTAGCTTTTCCTTTATTATTAACACCTTACATTTGTATTAGGCATGTTACAACTAATAAGCCAATATTGACCCATTATTGTTAAAGATTTCCTCAGTTTTGTTCAAAAAAGCCCCCACAGGGATGCCTGGGTGGCTCAGTTGGTTAAGCGGCTGCCTTCGGCTCAGGTCATGATCCCAGCGTCCTGGGATCAAGTCCCACATTGGGCTCCTTGCTCAGCAGGGAGCCTGCTTTTCCCTCTGCCTCTGCCTGCCTCTCTGTCTGCCTGTGCTCACTCTCTCTCTCTCTCTAACAAATAAATAAAATCTTAAAAAAAAAAAAAAGCCCCCACAAAATTCAATGGAGTAAATTCTGAAGATCTTACTGGTTTTATTCAGTGATTAATGAATCAGGCAGCATCCCACCTTGTAGGAAGTAAGGAGCTCAGAAGAACTGAGTAAAATGGAGATTGTTACAGGTGGAAGGGGGCAGGGACAAGGAAGGAGATGATTACCTTCTCTTTCTCTGGGGGACAGAAAGGGTCTGTCAGTTGGGTTACCTCACTACTGCTGACCAGGTGATTCCAGATTGACTAGTTACAGGTTACATTCCGGGGAAAGGTTGAAACTGCAATTAGGTCAGTTTTTAAGTCTTGGTTTGCTGATGTGGTGCTTAGCACAAGTGACTTCATTTTGAGTCTCTTGTCTCTCTTTTTTTGAAAACAGTTTTTATCTAATTTCACTTTTTTGTTCCAGGATCCCATTCAGGAAACTACATTACATCATCATGTCTCCTTAGATTCCCTAACTGACAATTTCTCAGACTTTATGAGCTTTTGATGATCTTAACAGTTTTGAGGGATACTGATGAGGTATTCTGTAGAATGTCTCTCTTTGGAGGCTTACCTGACATTTTTCTCATGAGTAGACTGGGGTTCTGTGTTAGTGGGGTGGGGAGGGAAGACCACAGAGGCAAAGTGCCCTTCTTATCACATTATAACAAGGCAACATGCTGTCAGTAAGACTTATCACTGTTGGGGGCGCCTGGGTGGCTCAGTGGGTTAAGCCTCTGCCTTCGGCTCAGGTCATGATCTCAGGGTCTTGGGATTGAGTCCTGCATCAGGCTCTCTGCTCAGCAGGGAGCCTGCTTCCTCTCCTCTCTCTCTGCCTGCCTCTCTGCCTACTGTGATTTCTCTCTGTCAAATAAACAAATTCTTAAAAAAAAAAAAGTTAAAAAAAAAAAAAGACTTATCACTGTTGATGTTGACCTTGATCACTTGGCTCTTTGTCACCTGTTAGGGTTCTGTGCTATTAAATTACTCTTTTTCCTCCTGGATATATTGTACTATTTTATTTATTTATTTTTAAGATTTTATTTATTTATTTGAGAGAGAGAGAGCACAAATCAAAGGGAAAGGCAGGTAGAGAAGCAGACTCTCTGCCGAGCAAGGAGCTGGATGTGGGACTCGATCCCAGCACTCTAGGATCATGACCTGAGCTGAGAGCTGACACTTAACTGACTGAGCCACCCAGGCACCCCTGTACTGTACTCTTAAAGAAGTCACCATGTGCAGCCCACAGTTATGGATTGGAGAGTGATGTTCCACTTCCTTAAGGATGGAGTACCTACATAAATTATTTGGAATTCTTCAGCATGGGAGGATTGCTATTCTTTCTCATTTACTTATTTTTCAATCATTAATTAATATTGGTACAGATGCCTGGATTTTATACTTTGGGTTATAATCGATTGCTTTATTTACTTAATTACTCAAATTGTTCCAGTGTTGGCTATGGGATTTCCTT